>JBAMDN010000642.1:0-15703 GCA_037074945.1 Tetracladium marchalianum | reverse complement strand
ACACATTCAAGATATGCGAGGTCGTGGCGATAATGTGGATGTGGTATCAACAGGTGCAGATTCGGTAAGATTGTGAGGACGGGACTATATAAGACAATTACTGACAGGTCTCAAGGAACCCGATTGTCCATAATCGGAGTTTGTTGTTCGTTCTTCGGCTCTTCTAACAGCTGATACACCTTGTATAATGTCTTGCCGCCTCAAACCTTACCTCACAACCCCAACGCATCTTCGAACTCTATCATGGTCTGAACACCATTCAGTCACTATGATAACTACGAAATACCGATATGTTCAATGTAAAAACATACAGACATAATACGGCAGAACAAATATGGATTAGAGGCAAACATGGGTTCCTAATTCAATCCTCACTGGAAATTATTTGCCGGCCGACTTCCTTTCAAGCTGCTTTTCGTCATTACCATCTATATATCTTGTCTCATAGATGGAGAGAGGTGTACATGTTCAAAAGGGTCAAATCTGTCTTGCCATTGTTGATTAATCAGATGTAATATATCTTAGATGAATTCATGCTTCTTAAATACAAGCTTACACTCGCATAAAGTAAACAAAGCATTCATTCCAAATGATCGGCTGCTGGTACTTCTGAAAAGATTGGTACACACGTTTATAAGTTTTTTTGCAAATCTAATTGGCGAGTTATACATTGACGTCGAGGAAGCCCTGCGATCGATCTTGCATAAGCAGGGTAGCTGCCATCTCAACAAAACAGGGTCCATTCTCTCTTCTCCTCTTCCCTCTCACAAGCCCCAACCTGCGTATAATTCAATCTCACAACGATTACAATACAAAAGTTGTATGTCGTCTCACACTCGAAGCAATCGCTAAAACAGTCTCGCTGCATCAACTTGTGGTACAACAGCAAAAGTAATAACTGGCATGCACATTCTTATTTGCTCGCATACGCGCAGAGGACATGGTTGTGTGTGCTGCGATACCAATTGCAGCACACCCTTCAGTATCACTCTAACAGGGCAAAAATGCGACAGCCTTCCCCCAGATTTTGGGCAGCATTAATTTGAAGGCTTTTCGTAAGGGCATCGTGAGAATGTCTCCATCTTTCTTTTTACGATACCAAAGTATTTGTGTACGGCATCGCACAAAGGCGACGATGGTGCTCAGTATCAATGTAACAGAAGCCATCGTGAGAAGCTTCAAGCTGATCACTGATCGCATCTTGGCAAATACTCGTAGTCGGGATATTGCTCATGAGGCCTCGTCGGGCGGAAATATCCTACCAGTCCATGAGAGCAGGCAGTCTTACGAAGTGAGAAGGAGAGGTGCGCAAAGACAAGCTTCGGACAACGAGACGAAGAACGAAGGCATTTCGATTGAGACAACAAGGTCTTTGCATGGTGATAGTGAAGATATCACTGTGCAAAGTGCTGGTATGTGATGAACGAGATTGAAAAATGCTGAGGTCAAGGCTGGCTGACAGGTATATTCATAGTCGAGAAGACAACTTTTCACAAGACATCTTCAATACAAACTTTTACTAGCGACGACGTTCACACCAGAGGATCAAAAAGCCCAACAAATGAAGAACTTCTTCAGGCGGAGTATGAGAAATGTGACAGGCCTGGTAGGTATTGAGCTTTGCCGCCAAGGGAAATTCCTGACTTTCTTCAGGAACCGAATATCTTGAGGGCATCCCGAAGCTCTCTCGCTTTCAGAGCACGAGTGACGATTTGGAAATGTTTCGAATGTTCAAAGAAGCACACTTGCGCATCCTGAACCAAATGCAGGTAGAGATCAACGAGATTCAAAAGCGACTGACCAAACTTGATGTTCAGGATACGCAGGAGCCTCTTCACCGATACAGATTGTACGGCACAACACCTCGAGTGGGAGAATGCCGAAATAATGACCAGCAAAAGCTGCTCAAGGAATTGAAAGATGCTGTTAAAGAGTACCGTAGGCAACTGATCGAATATTTTCACGCGGATGAAGACTTGCTAACCAGGTTGAAAACAGAGTTGTTTCTGCTCCACTACAAACAGATTAGTGCACTGCCGCCACCTAACGAGCACAACCACAAATCTCTCTTCACATACATTGTAGAGAAGAAGCCACTTTCCGCGGAATACAGAGATATCATATATCAGAAGGATGACTACATCTGCCTTATGGATGCCTCTCAAAAAACCAACTTGGAGACATTTCTTCGCTCATTCTGCAGCAAACGACCGGGCTCTTGGATAAAGGCAAGCGCACTTTGCATCACAACAGTGGAAAAAATCAAGCTGACAAGATCAATGCGGGGTATAGAAACTCTTCGAAAAGAAACGACATGCTGCGATGAACAAAGATCCTATGGCCAGCTACTTCGCCAAGTCCAGTGTGTCAAACCTCGCGAGGGTTTTCTCGGTCTGTCTGGTTGTTGGCATCCTGCTTGCTCCTGTGTTTCTCTTGTTCCTGGTACCGATGGCTAGAGGGTTGATGGCGTTGACGGCTTCCGCCTTTCTTGTTTTATTTGCTGGCGTCTTGAGCTTCATGACCGATGCAAAATTGGAGGTCATATTCGTAGGAACTGCCACGTGAGTACTTGCTTGTGTTGTATCGAAGCCCCAAAACACTGACTCTGGCATAGATATGGGGCGGTATTGATCATGTTTCTCGGTAATATCGATGAAGGAAAGATTTTCGTAGCACAGGGCTAGCTAGATCTGGGCGCCTTCGTGAGTCTCTGGGTTTTGGGAAGTCGGATTCTATTTCCTTGGTTCGAGCATCTCAATCAAATTTGCCATTTCCGTCCCACGAATTATTACTTATGTTGCGACGTAGTCTGATCAATTTAAAATCTTCTCCTCTCATGCTTTGAACGCGCGCTATAATTTTGGTTGTGTAATTGGTGCTCGTCAAAGACTCAGAGACCTCGGAACCCCCTTTTATGTCCGTTGGTAGAACAGAGACGACCACACATCATGATCCTCCAATATTCAAAGAACATCTTCTCTCCCTCTGAATCTCCGCATTTGTTTGGTCTTCCAAGTAACCCTGCCAACCTCTTTCCCAAAGCTTTCTGAAATCAAAGACGAGCACCATGAAACCTCCACTGGGAAATTCCAACTTCTTCGTCTCAGTGACATGATCCAAAATTTCCGCTGCCATGTTCTTCGTCCAATCCTTCACTTCAACCAATGGTTTCAGTTCAAGCTCCAATCCAGCACTGGTGCTTGCATGGTCCACGATTCTGTTGACGAGATGATCCACACTCTCACTCCAGAGTACAATTCGTTTCTTAATGCTCTGTAGCTCCACATCGGTATTGTCGAATTCCCGGGCGACATAGGTGACAAGTAGGGAGTGGAGAGTGTTCTTCAACGTGTAAGAATCTTCGATGAGCTGAAGGATTGGGTGGGGAGGCGAATTGAAATAAGTCTTGTTGTGGAAATAGGTGGTGAAGTTGTATTTTTGGCCTTTGCATTCGGGGCATCTTGGAACGGCAGGGGGTTGAGGTACGAGAGCGTCGTTGGAGAGAAGCAGTGGGAGTTTTTCATTTCTGCTGAGGGGAGAAACAGAGTTTTCGAAAAGAAATGCATATGCTGGATCGGGCTCTGAGGTTGCGAAGGGGTTACTGAATTTAGGTGGGGTAGAGACCGATGTTGAGGGATATGGGAGAGGAAGAGCATCCACGTGAAACATGTCGAGTTCATTTGACGCCTCACTCAACTCGTGGCCACAATCCGTCGTTTGGAATTGTGAACCCATATTTCGACGCTGGAGCTGCGGGATGTTGATGCTCAGACCTCTCTTCTCGGCGATGGTATCACTTGAAATACCCTCTAGCATAAAGAAGTTATTGCCATCACAGTAGTAAAACGACGACTGAAAGACCTTCTAAAGCGGTTTGATACTGTAGCAAACAGCTTTCTGCAGACCCAGCACACTTTGTCACAACACAGTGATGCAAGTATGACCATGACGAACTGCCCTTCGTTCACGCAACGACCAACAAAACAACATAAAACTGCGTTCTTTCAAGCAAAGAGAAAGCAGGAAGTCCAGAGGATGACCAAACCAAACGCACAAAATCTCATGGCCACTTGGGATCCTCTGCTAAGAAACTTTGCAGAGTTGAGCATCAGCACAAAGACCATTGGTTTCGATTGCTGAGAACGAACGGCTCCTTGTGCATAATAACTCGCAGAGGACAGTATGAATACTCATCAATGAAAGAAACAAAAGCAAAACAACCACAAACAAAAACATGAACAGGATTCTGCCTTCCCCTCCTCGCTTGCAAAGCCTGTCTAGTTCAATCTGCTTAGACAAATCATGAGTTCTTTGACCCATTTAATTCAAGGAAATAATCAGCGAGCTGTGACAGGAGAGCAGACTACTCGCTCGTCGACAAGAGGAAGAAGCAGTTGACAAGAAACATCTGATGGAATTTAGAGATGAGAGAAAAACGCGCGATCACAAGTTAGAAATTAGGTGGACCCTTCACTACAGTAAATCTGGTTAGCACCCGAAAAGCTTGGCACAATATTATTCCATCCCATAATTCCCATTCCCAACCCCTCCTGTCCCTCTCACCAGGTCTTCACGTCGACCAAACACACATCCCATATTCCAACAAATTTCAGCATACCTAAAGAGCAGTACTTTGAAGGATCTCTTACCCTCTGTACATCAAGACCAAATACTGAAACGCTTGATCACTAAACCAATCACCTCACCTCCCCATGGCTCGCTCAATTAGATTGCTCGTACCCACGGCCCAATCACAACAACCATAACCCCATGAATACTTTTTCATACCAAGAGCTCTATATATCCACACAGCGATCCTTCAGGAATCAGATCCCAAAAACCGCTGCTGTGCCACTCCCATTCCCAACCTTGGTTTCATTGTGGATCATTGGATTTGCTCTTTCAGGTTACTCGTATCCGCAATCGTGTTTGATTTACATCCTTACGAGGGTGGGCTGTCGTTCATAAGTATGTAGGCTGGCCCGGGAATGTGACATCGCGCGTTGCTTGATCCTTTTCGCTTGTCTGTTTCTTTTTGAGATCGTCATTTCTGCGTTCTCCATTCTCGCTATTCCAGCCCTGAGACTAAAGTTGAATTAATTTCTATTTTGTTTTTCGCTTCGTTGATGATTTGGACGTTTTTGTGAACTTCATTAATTGGAAACACGCGATGTCAAAATACCTCCTCCTCCCCCTCCTCTTTCACATCATAGCCACAACCGCATTCGACGGCGGTTGCGTCTGGAAAGACAGCTCAATCGCAAATGATTATTTACCTTGCAACGTCACTTCAGCGGGAGGAACATGTTGTTTAAAAGGAGAGACGTGTCTTGAATCCGGACTGTGTCAGAGTGCTGCTAGAAATGTGTACAGAGTATGTTATCCTTCCGTCCCCTAAAAATTCTTCAGTCATACTTCCTGCTCTCTGTTGTTAAACTAATATAAATCTTCAAAGGGGGCATGTCATAAATCCTGGGATAAAGCAACATGTATCACGATCTGCGAAGACAGTATGTCAACCATCCCTTTCCCTCCACCATTTCCCCTCCCTCTCCCTCCGCCTCCCAACTATCAACCAATAAACCTAATACCCTCTCCTCTCCTCTCCTCACAGTCTCCGTAAACTGGGCAAACTTCCAATCCTGCCCCACAGACGACTACTGGTGCGGTCTCTCAAGCGACACCCCGTGTTCCACCACTTCGGGAACAATCCTCTCCTTCGCTCCTGGTAAACCAATAAAAGTTCTCCCTCTCACACTCGAAACTTCTTCAATCTCTTCTACTTCAACACCCACACCGTCCTTATCCTCAACACAGACACAAACACAGACGCAATCCGAGACCGACACACCAACTCCCTCCACCTCAGCAACCAACACACCAGCATCATCCTCATCAGATGGTGGATCTTCAAGATTAAGCACAGGGGCTATAATAGGAATAGCAGTTGGCGCGGGACTAGGGCTATTGGCTCTCGTTTTCGGCCTGTTCTGGTGGAGGAAACATCGTAAAAGCAAAATCACCGGGGGAAGAAACAAACGTGCTTCTGAGATGGATGCGTCCAATGGAAATGATGGGAGTGGATATGAAGGTATGAGGACAGTTGGAGACTTGAGCGCTGGAGGAGGTGGAATGGGAGGGGGGTATAAAGAATATGAACCTCCACTTCCAATACTGCAACAACAACAACAACAACCACCATATCAGCATCACCAGACATACCAGCAGCCATTTGCGTATGGACAGCCTCAACAGGTATATCACCAGCAACAAGCATATCCGTATGATCAATCACATCAACAACAGCCGTATCAACAACCGTATACAGATGAGCAACCCTTACCACCACTACCACCACAACAGCAGGCACCGACAGAGTTAGAACCAAGGGTGAAAAGAGTGCCGGAGTTGGGTGGTGAAGACAGGAGAGTCGTGGCTGAGTTGGATAATACGGCTTTACCTCCTCGGTATTGAGTTTTCATTTCGAATCTAATAAATGAAAGAAACTGTGAAACAAATAAGAAACATTTGGTATGTGATATTTTCTGTGTTTTTTAATTTGGTTTTACCATCTGTGTGGGAGTCGTTCCTTTCTCCGAGCTGAGGGGAAGGAAGTGTGAGAATTCTATTTCTACAACACGAAAGCAACCATACGCTCATCTCGTTCATGCCCCCTTCTTCTTCTTCGCAGCAACTATACTGGAGCAACCCAATCCAGCCAGATGAGCAACTAAATGGCTATACACAATAAGCAGCCTTCACCTTAACCGCTCTGACCCAGTATCCACTCACTGGCTAAACCCATCATGCTGTCTGGCAAAATTCGGTTTCCCTTCTTGCCAAAGTCAAAGACCGTCAACAAAACCCATCGATCACCAAGTCCAAACAAACTTCATAATAACCCTCCACGCCGCGCACACTAACAGTACCATAGCCCCAACAATCCCCAACCACGGCATCTGATTTCTATCCTTATACAACCTCGCGTTCAACGACACGTTCATGCCAAAGAGCTGCGCGACGATGATTCCAATCGTGAACAGGAAATTCAATACCGCGGCGGAGATCAGGAAATGGAATATCCTCGTCTTGCGGCGAAAATCCATGCCTTGGAGTTGGGAGATGAAATTTCGTTTCGCGCGAAAGAGGAGACCTTCGAGTTGGTGGAGGTTGGAGAGTAAGGTGATGACGTGGTCGTGGACGTCGTTGATGTAGAGAATTATGCTTGATTTGAGGTTGAGGTTGAGGGTGAGAGTTGGTATTGGCTTGGAAGCAGCGTTGTGATGATGATAGAATTTGAGGGTGGATTTGGCAGCTGCTTTTTGTTGGGCTTTGAAATGCGCTTTGAACGTGCGAAGGACGTTGTCCTTGCGGGAGGCGAGACGCATCAGGGTGAGAATTTGCTTGCGACAGGTTGTGATTTCAGCAAGGAAAGTTCGGCCATCTTTTTGGCGGATGATGTAGACGGCATCTTCAATTCTGGAGACGGTGGTTTCGAGACGGTTAAAGGATGGTTGGAAGCAGTCGAAGATTTCGTCACTTGGAATGGATAGATTAGCTAGGTAATATAGGTATAAATAGCATATGGGATAGGAGGGAGCTGACATAAAGGCGTAGAACATCCATTCGCTCTTGATAGCTTGAAAATTCGGCTGCAACGCAATTCTCTTCTCGATGTTCTCACAGTGAACGTTCTTCTCGAAGCAGAATGTAAGCGTGCCTCGAGCGAAGATGATCTGGAAGATAGTGAAGGGTTTGAAAGTAATTTCACCGTCGTCTTGAAATACCTCATTGAATGATCGGAAGCACACAAACTGATAGGAAGGGTACTGCTCGATCTTTTCCAGAGTCTCCTTGTTCCAGATATCCTCGATTGTGAGAGGGTGGACGTCAAAGGCAGCGCATACCTTTCGAAGTGCCTCTTTCGATGGGTTTTGGAAATCCATCCACCATTCTCCTGAGAAGAGCTTCTTAAAGGTTTGACCAGCGGCGATGAGATCCTCAAACTTAGATCCACGAAATACAGACTCGAGAGTCGATGAATGAAGCGTCAATGTTGAAATTGGAGTTTTCTTGGACAAACGGGCACATCGCACATCAGACAGCTTCTCGTTTGTAGAGGTCGAGTAATCTGTCTCTGATTCTGTAGACAAGACCGACTCCTCATCTCCATGCTCTGCACTGGTCGAGAAGGTGTTGCCTAGGCATTCAAAGTCGATTTTCTTGTCTCTCTTGTCTTGTCTCCAATGCGACATCTGGTAAGTCTTCTCCTCGAGCGCCTCCAAATCCTTGGCCGAGGGACACCAGGAAGTCGAGTCCATCTTCGACATATCTGACCACTAGTATATGAATTTGAGTTGATTGAAGAGAGTAATAGGAAATAAATGGGAGGTTTATCAAAGAGATCGAGTTGCCTTGATTGAACAGGTGTTTGTGGTTGAGGAAAATGGTATGCCCAAGTTTGACGTCGCCCTAAAACGGAAGGAATGGTGGGTGCTTGCATGCTCTGTCAATGTTCCTCCAAAGGCGAGTATGAGATTGAAGATGAAAATCAGTCGTCGCATCAAGATTGTTTCTGCATTCACTCTTTGAGGAATCAGTGTGTGAAAATCTCCCTCACTTCCCTTGCTAGACATACGAATATTTTGATCTTGTGCAGAATTTTGCCTAGCAGAATTCAAAATATACACACAACCGAACTATCACAAAGCACAACGGTTGATTGAGCAAATCCATGTATTCTTGCTTCTAGTCATCTCTGAGATAATCGGCATTGCAAGTGCGTGTCTCTTTATCATCCTCCCAAAGTCCCCTCCTCCAAAAATCTTCCCCACTTGAGTAATATTCCTTCCCTAATGTCTTCTCTCATTTTGAATAATATCATCTTCTCCATTCCATCCCTTTCTAAACCTGCCATTTTGAAGTCGCGCCATAAATCTATCTAATATGCTGCAGTGCCGAGGTTTCTAGCAGAGCCGCCAAAGGCAAGTCGCATCAACCTCTGAGCTGGATTGCCACAAGAGCCAACCAAGCAGACACCAGCTGCACCGCAGCAGGTATCAACAGCACAGACATTGCCAGTGCTACCAGGGACATTGCAATCGGCACTGGTGGAACATGAGGTCAGGCCAGAGCAGACAGCATTCTGACCACAGAAACCAATAGTCTCAGGAAGACCAGTTACTGGATCCAGGGTAGTGTCGCTAGTACTAAAACAAAAGCACTCGGTATTATTAGGGTTGCAATTGGTGAATCCGCCGCAGGTTTGAGCATTGCAGAACTCGGAAGAGCAGACACCATTGGAACAAACCCCAGAACCGCAAACATTGCCACATGTGCCGCAATTGAGAGGATCGGTCAAGAGGTTGGAAGAGCATGGGGTGGGAGAGGAAGTGATGCTGGAGCTAGTCGTGGTTGTAACTCCAGTTCCGATTGATGTTGTTCGGGTTGAGCTCGAGCCGGTACCAACAGGTCCAGTTCCACTGAGAGTGACAGTAGCAGTCTCGACGACGGTAACAGTCTGTGTACAATTAGTATCATGTTCTGGGAATGAATGATGGAGAAGCTTACGGTAGCTCCAATTGTGGTGGGAGATCCTTGAATACCAAGGCAAGAACAGGCACTGCTGTACTCCGCAAGATCATCACATCCAGCGGTTGCATAAGTAGCTGTTGCAGGAAAGTTAGTCATTATCTTTCAAATGATGTGGAGTTGTTGAGGAGAGGGAGGGGAAAGCTTGGATGACTTACGAATGGCAATTGGAGCAGAAGTTTGACGCTTTCCAACGGTCTTGGTGACGTTGCTGGTGACAGTGACAGTGGCCTGATAGACGGTAGATGCAAGAATGCGGCTACAATCAGCACTGGCGGTGGCAAGGTGACCTGGAATGCGAGTACCACCGACAGCTCGATTGCAATTGTTTCTGGAACAGTCGCGCTTTGCGAGGGCAATGCCTGCCAGGGACAATATGATGGGAATGGAGATCTTCATTTTGATGCTTTGATTCTCTGAGGAAACGAGAGAGGGGTTCGCTGCGGAGGGAAAGAAAGCTGTAAGGAGTGTGTTGGATGAACTTGGGCAAAGAACGTTGTTGAGAGGATGAGGAGGGAAGTGGGAGGAAGAGAGATGAAAGTCGAGAGGAGAAAAGGACCTGATTTATACCATTGTCAACGAGCTTAAACCTGCAGGAGCTCTGAGGAGAAGGAGGCAACGGACTAGGTCCCAACAGATGTTGGATGCACTCTCTTCGCTCCTGCTGTAAATGTCCTTCCCCATATGACGTGGGTTGCCGTTACCATCATTACATCGAACGGCGACGGGACGCCACAGATGGAGACACTCAACCATACGAAAGATCGAGAACAGATGAATTTAGATTTTGGATTGAATTTTCGAGATCTGCCCGTAGAAGCAACTTGGAGCGATCCGAGCGAGACTTTTCGAGCTTAATTGCCACATCAAGCCCTAGGTCGTGATTCCAAAACTATTGAGCAGAGAACCTCTTCCAACACTTGAACACAACAAACGGTAATTTGAAAATGACAAATCCTGATATTGAGACGACATAATACAAGCAAGTGTTGCCGGAAACCAACAACTTGTTTGTAGGAAGATTTGGCGAGCCGACGCTCGAGTGCCTCCCTCGGTTGGCTGCATGCTCGATCCGGTCCAGTGAGGAAGGTTTCCTCTTGCACATCCAACCAGGCTTGGATTGGTGCAGTGCCACGGCGGTATTAGGTACAGAGGTCCCATGAAGATCGCATCCATCTATGTGGCGCGTCAAGCAGAAGGAGTGCTGCAAACAAACTCCACCAAGCTATCTAGCGACGTGAGGTCGTTGGTTGATATCTGCTCAAATGAGGCCATGGTAAGATGAAACGCCCCTCGGATCTCTTGATTTTGAGAGAACACTGAAGCACAAGAGATTGACAGACCTTGAACACAGTACTGTATCGAGATTGTGAAACCTCGTCCGATCTTCCAGATTCGTTTGCCTCGCGAGTCTTGGTCGAGGAATCTACTACCCGACAGCTGGGACCTGCATATGTCTTCGTGTTTGAGACATAACTGTCGGGTATCAGCAAGAAAGGGCACAGTGCGGAGTATTTGCGAACAGAGAAGCTGAATAAGGGTAAATCGGTCCTCCGCTCTTCACAGAAGGTTTGTCGTCCGCATGCCAACAGCATCTCGAGTACAGTAGACAGAAAGACAACTTAACGAGAGGTTCCAAATCTTGCGGCAGCAGACACTACGAAGCAGATATCCGATTGAAAGTCATATCTTTGCGCTTGGATGAATGGGT
This sequence comes from Tetracladium marchalianum, assembly GCA_037074945.1. NCBI lineage: Eukaryota > Fungi > Ascomycota > Leotiomycetes > Helotiales > Tetracladium > Tetracladium marchalianum. Next base: position 4,401 of record JBAMDN010000642.1, on the reverse strand, counting down.
CAACGCCTTGCAGTTCTGTTTGTACCCCGCTCGGTAGAGAGTGAGTCTATTGTTCTCTTGATGTTCAAACGCAGTGCCAAGGAAATGATTAGCCAAATGACCTTAATATTCATCAAGTCCACTATGCTTGAGGAAATGTGTATTCTCGCCTTGACATATTCCTAACCTAGTTTTCCAGGTACGAAAGGATGTCCTGCACTCAGACCTCCATCAACCGCCCAGGCCTGACCGTTCACATAACTTGCCTCTTCACTACCCAAAAACAACGCTACTCTAGCCACTTCATCGGCGTGTGCTCCTCTCCTCAAAGGATTCAACTGCCCAATTTTATTCTCTGTTCCACGAGATCTCGCTGCCTCGTACATGGGGGCTGTCATTCCCGTCTGAATCACTCCAGGGCAGATGGCGTTGACTCGGATACCCGTACCAGCCAACTGATATGCGAGCGTTTGAGCTAGAGATACAACTGCCGACTTAGAAGCTGAGTAGTCACTTGAGCCAGCGTTTGATCTAAGCCCAGCAACCGAAGCCGTTCCAATTATGCTGCCCGACGGGTACTTCTTTTCATCGGATGTCAACATCATAGCCGGAGCTCCATATTTAGCAGCAAGATGCACGCTGCATGGAGTCAGTATTGGTAGTGCGTTTGTCATTCGGTACTTACCTCACGACATTGGTCTTCAAAGTTGACAGAAAGTCATCTCCCGAGATCTCAGTAAAGATTGTGGGCTGGCCTATAACGCCAGCGTTCGCAAAGAATATGTCCAGTCTCCCATATGTTTTCACAGCTTCATCCACCACAGCCTTGACTGATTGCTCATCCGCAGCATCGAATTGCTTACAATGCACTTGAACTGCCGGATACAACGAGTTGATCTCTCGCTTATGGGTTTCGAGGTGGGTGTCGTCAAAGTCGCAAATGTAGATGGCTCTCGCGCCATTCTGCGCATACTGGTGTGCTGAGGCTCGTCCAATGCCCAACGGAGAATTAGTTCCTAGTGGCGAGCGAGTGATTAGTCGTGTGTGCGATGGAATGCAGCCAGGCGGAATGAACAAACCCGTAACAATAACTACTTTGCCTTTGATTCGGGGGCCGTCTGAGGCGGGGGCAACCTTCTTGAGGACCGGGATTCCTTCAAAGGTACCTTGGTCGGGGATTGGTGACACAAGCTGCTCACTGAGAGCTTCGAGCCGCCTCTTCGCAGTTGCCGACATGGTCGTGTGTTGTCTGCAACACCTAGTGGAATAGGTCTCCCTCCCAATCAACGAAGGGGGGTTCGCTTCGAGGAGAGAGAATGCGTGTACTGTGTTTAGACAAAGAATGAATAATGTGAGAGAAGTCGGGGCATGGCCCTCGGGATCATAAGCAGTGTTCAGCTCATTATTATATGGCAGCTAAGGAAGCGGGGAGAGCTTCGCTTCGTCCTTAGAAAGCTGGGGTAGAGAGATGCCGAGGGAGAGACCACACTGCCCAATCACCGCCTCGGTGCCGACCGCTCTCCTTCGACTCCTTCCAGAAGGACCCGACGCCCAGAAGCCCCCGGCGCAGCACCTTTTCTTAGTGACGATGCTTGAATTTTGACGATCGTTGTCGCACACCGTAAACCGTTCATGGAATTCTATGCGCCATTTGCGTGCTCGCTATTCTCTCATACTGTGCTAAATCACGCAACGAGACTTCCTCCTCCTCATACTACGTCTCTTCAAAACCACCGTTACCCCGGAATTGGAAAGGTAAGTTGGATCACGCTTCTCAAACAAATCGCCGTCTCAGGCATTGTTGTTGTTTGCTGTCCTCTGATCCATCATGGCTTTCTCTGACGCGCATCTGCATAGCGAGCCCTTCTCCCACTACTCCAACAACGACCGCCTCCTCACTGACGTGTACACCCTATGCCATCCCGCTTTCACAGAAGCCGCCTTCGTTGCTTGCCATAGCGACGCGATTTCGAAGACAGTAAGGAGGTTATCATATGACGGCAACAAGGAAGAAGACTTTGGGTGCTGGCTACCGCAAACGATGGATCTAGATAATGGCGCCGTGCTGTTGCAGCGCTCCTCCTCACATCAGTCGAACGCCTCTGCGAAGAGCACGCGCTCACAAACCTTGAGGGCGAAACCACGAAAATATTCGTCCTACATCTCGAGTTCGGCGTCATCAATATCAGACAAATCGTTGACCTCATTTCCCTCCTTTTCGCCTGAGTCACCAAAGGACCAACGATCGTTTATGCCAAAAACTGTCGATGGAACTGTGAAACATACTCGAAAATCTTCCGCTCCTTCGATCGTCGAGAGCTTGACGACCTCGGATCCTTCCACCAAACTTCGCAGTGCACTGTTCGACGACGCCCCTCTCAGCATTCTGCACGTCCCTGGATCCATACATCTTGCAAACGATGAGCATATTGAGAGATTGATTGCACGGAATGGAGCTGTTTCTCTGGTAAGGCAAATCTCGGAGGACTTAGCACAGCGAGATGCGCAAATATCTTTACTGAGGCGAAAGGCTGAGGAAAGGGAGCGAGCGCTCCGGAAAATTATACTGGAATGTGGGCTGTCGAATCTGGACTTGGAAACCCGGCTGCGTGTCCTTGAAGGAGAGAAGAGGGCACCAAGTATTTCGAGTCAAAGAAGATCCTCGGCTCAGGAATCTGGACTGGAGGATCTAATGAGTGATGCTATGAGCGAGACCGTGGTATTTGGGGAGATGGCCTCCGTGGATAACGAAGCAACCATACGGGCGACTGCTGCATTACGAGCACTTGATGATCGACCAGCAGCTACCCAGAGAGGATGGAAGGATTACATATGGGGAGGAACTAGCAAGAAGAGTAGCCGAGCGAGTAGTATCAACGAGGACAATGCGAATGGGTTTGATCCGACCTCGGCTCGACCTCTGCCCAAAGGCCGGAAGACAGTTCTGCAAGGCGATTTGTTCCAGCCTCCAAGCTCACTACGAAGTGCCACTCGCTCATCCAGCATGCAGCCTTCTGTTACGGAGCAGACAAGGGAAAGAAAGCCCTCCGGTCTAGCTTCTTTTGCTCTACGATTAGTCGCTGGCAACAGCGTTGCAACGGCTCGCGATGGAGACAGCATATCAAGTGATCGAGGAAGGGCAGACAGTACAGGAACAAAGAGTTCTACAAGGGCTCCGTCATCAGCCAGCACGCGAACAAACCCATCGAACACTGTCCGGGCAGGTCCCAAAGCAATCCAGACACGACGGGCAACCGCTGGTCAAGGAGCTGTCAAAGTGCTTCCAGAACGATGGGATACCATGGGCGCCAGTCCTCAAGGTAACGGCCCGAGTAAAGGAAACGACAATTACGGTCCAGTCGAGATGGACAACATATTACCACCCGATGAGCAGCCACCAACAATCACCCAGATATACAACAATCCATACAACCAAGAATTCCTTACCGATCGATTTGGATTCATCTATGATCAACGCCGCAAGAAGAGACAAAAGGAGGCAGCTGACAAGGTCCAAAAGAACAAAAGAGGGAGCAGGGTTGAAATGCTCAGCAGCGCCCGAAGCGGTGCCGGTTATACCGAAGATGATGAGACTTTTGATGAGGAAAGACCAATAACACCAGTCTCTATTGACGACAAGACCGAGGATGGGAAGGCTGGAAAGCGATGGCAAGATTATCTGAAAATAGCCACTTTTCCAACCGAATTGCTATCACATACTCCAGCCGGCAGCCTTCCAGCTTTCGAAGTCATGGAGGGCAATGGAGGTCCAAAGTCTCCTGGTATCACGACCGAAGAGAGAGGTTTTTTGCCAGCAATGAGCAATGCAGCTTCCCAGGCTACCGTAAGCCTGTCGTCTACCGCTGTCATCATGAAGTCGAAACCCTCTACTCCCCCTTCAGACACCGCAATTGATAACCCGGAACCTGTCGAATTGCTTGCGAATCAGTTGGGCGAAGTTCATGATTCTTTACAAAGGGATAAGGCAGTCCGATGGAACGATTTTCTGCGCAAGGTTCGTGCTGAGAGGAAACGCGATGGAGAAGCTGCTGCAGCTGCTCTAGCTGCTACAGGGGACAAGACATCTCAACGACTTATGCCTGAAGCAACACTAAACGATGGGGAAATCATCGGAGTCGCAGGATTAGGTAACAAGGGAAAGGTTGGACGTGCCAAATGGAATGAGTTTAAGACTCTCGTTCTCGGCGGTATTCCAGTCGCATATAGAGCAAAGATCTGGGCAGAATGTTCCGGCGCTGCCGCTCTCCGTGTTCCTGGCTACTGTGTGATGGTCTTTGTTGGTCAGAGTGAGATTGATGATGATCCAGCGATCATTGCTCAAATTCAGATGGATATCAATCGAACACTCACCGATAATATATTCTTCCGAAAAAGGACCTGGAGTTTAGAAGCTCGAGGAGA
>JBAMDN010000641.1:0-19025 GCA_037074945.1 Tetracladium marchalianum | reverse complement strand
ACCTCCGTCTACCAAAGCATTAGCCTCAGCACATTTGCTATCATGATACTCGTCGCGTGAAGTTCCTCACCATATCCGCCGACTTGATCTGAGCTACAAAAGTAGTTAGCAAGTGCTGGAGCTCCAAATTCGACGCGCACGCGGGGCAATTTTGCAAGTCTGTAAGTGATATTTCTCTTACCATCGAGCTTATCCTTAGGGAGGGTGGACTTTTCGGCAGACATTGTTGCGGATTTATTGTTGGAGGATTTTGTTGGCTGAGAATGGCAAGGAGGAAGGATAGTGGTCTGCTGTAAATGATTAGCGTTTAATTTGACGCTCTAGTTTCTCTGCTAGTCAGTAGCAATATTGAGGGCTATTACCCGGGCGAGATCCGGCTGAGTACTGCAGGATGTGGTCGTTGTGCTTGTTGTTGTATATTTGTGGTGTATTGTGGTGTATTGGAGGGAGGTGGGTACATCCCAAGGCTGTATTTAGTGTTTCCTCCTGTCGCAGCTTGCCTGGCTGTCGGCAATGCTCGTGCGCTATGGGTGCTGCTGCCTTAGGTAAGCTACCCGGTTCACAAGTTTATCCGGGCCCGCCAAAAGACTTTAGTCCAAAACTTTTCCTGAGCTCTTCCCGAACATTTTCAATCACATTCACAACATGCAAATCCTCGCCTTCATGGACACCAACTCCCACACATGATGGAGTCGTCCCGTATCTTCATCAAAGGTCTTCCGCCTTCTATTACTGAAGATGAATTCAAAAAGCATTTTAATGCAAAGTATGAGACGACAGATACCAAACTGATCCCCCATCGAAGAATTGGTTATGTTGGCTTCAAGAGTCCAGAAGACGCCGCAAAGGCTGTCAAGTACTTCAATCGCACATTCATCCGAATGTCCAAGATTGGAGTAGAGCTTGCAAGACCTGTAAGTGGCATATCCTTGGATGCAAAATCTCTGCTAACATAATCTAGATTTCTGATGCTACTCTACCAGTGTCGAGGAAAGCCCAGCGAGAAATAGACCGCGATAATGCTAAAGCTGCTCAGAAAGAGAACGCCGAAGCCGCGAAGACTACCCTTTCTGGTGCTCCCAAGAGGAAACGCGACGAGGTTGATCAAGATGATCTCAAGCTCAAGGAATTCCTGGAGGTCATGCAGCCTGCAAATAAGGCTAAGAAGTGGACGGCAGATGAATCGGAGGATATAGCAGAACCTCCGACCAAGATGCAAGCTATCGAGTTACCAGAAGGCGAGAGTGACGGCGAGTATGAAGCAGTTCCCAAGAAGGCTAGACAGAAAAGTCCTCCCAAACCTATTGTTGCTGAGGCAGTAGCACCAGCTCTGCCATCTCCCGCAGAGATAAGCCTTGATGCCCCTGCCTTGGAAATGAACATGGCAGATGCTACTGACGATGATTGGCTACGGAGCAGGACGAACAGGTTATTGGATTTGATGGACCCAGAAGATATTCCCGTTACATCCCATGCCCAAGAGTCCACAATGCCTAGTTTCGAAACCTTCGCGGAGGAACCTTTGATTTTCAACGAAGAGATCGAGACCAAGGAAGATGCCCCAGAACCTGACGAGGAGAAGATCGATCCAACACTCGAAGCTATCCGCTCGAACGGCCGCTTGTTCGTGCGTAATCTACCTTATACTGCAACTGAGCAAGATCTGAGAGACCACTTCGCAAAGTATGGGACTCTTGAAGAAGTAAGACTTCCCCTCTTCAACTTTTCTCTCCTTTGTTTTCATGATGAATATCCAGATAGGGACAGCTTATGCTTTGCATATGATGAGACCTGGACGATTAATTTTAGTAGATGCTTCGTGTTTTCTGATAAAACAAGAATCTCATCAATTTGAAATTTGGCTTTACTTTCTTGTAACAGATACTAACACACATGTATCAGGTACATCTTCCCGTCGACTCTGTTGGCACGAGCAAAGGATTTGTCCTTGTTCAATACACACACCCTGCTGCTGCTGCGGAGGCATTCCATAATCTTGATGGTGAGCCTTTCCAAGGCCGGCTTTTACACATCATTCCGGCTGCAGCCAAACGCGAAAACAAGCTCGATGAATTTGCGATTTCAAAACTTCCCCTCAGGAAACAGAAAGAGATAAGGAAAAAAGCAGAAGCTTCATCTGCCACGTTCAATTGGAACTCTCTCTACATGAATCAAGATGCTGTTAACACCGCGATTGCCGGTCGGCTAGGCGTGTCAAAATCCGAGCTTCTAGACCCAACATCTGCAGACGCAGGTGTCAAACAGGCGATTGCAGAAGCGACTGCAATCCAGGATACCAAATCGTACTTCAAAAAGCACGGTGTTGATTTGGAAACCTTTAAGAACAAGAAGCGAGGAGATACAACCATTTTGGTCAAGAACATACCTGCTGGGATGACCCTTGAAGAGCTCAGAAAGATGTTTGAGGATTTTGGATCAGTCCTACGAGTTTTGATGCCTCCGATCGGTACCATGGCAATCGTCGAGTTTGCACAACCGACCCAAGCACGTGCAGCATTTGGGAGTCTTGCCTACCGACGCATCAAGGATTCGGTTCTTTTCTTGGAAAAAGCTCCTGAAGATGTGTTCACGAGCGCGGCTGTCATTGATGAGGTTGTTCCTTTTGTTCAGAAGGAGACATCAAATCAGAAACTGTCTATCTCAGGCTTGCTTGAAGTCGACCAAGATCCCGAGACGATTGATACAACAACACTCTTTGTTCGTAATCTCAACTTTACTACAACAAGCGAACGCCTCACCGAAGTATTCAAACCCCTCGGAGGATTCATGTCAGCTCGTGTCAACACTAAAACCGACCCAAAGAAACCTGGCCAGATTCTCAGTATGGGATTTGGCTTTCTCGAGTTCAAGAGCAAGGCACATGCCCAGGCTGCGATCAAGGCTATGGATGGCTATGATCTGGATGGCCACAAGCTGTTGATCAAGGCATCTCACAAGGGTGCTGACGCTGCCGAAGAGCGGAGAAAAGAAGACAGAGCCAAGAAGATGAATGGCAAGCGGACTAAGATCATCATCAAGAACTTGCCGTTCGAGGCAACGAAGAAGGACATTCGCGCTCTGTTTGGTACCTATGGACAGCTACGGTCGGTCAGAATGCCCAAGAAATTCGACCATTCAACTCGCGGCTTTGCCTTTGCAGATTTCATTACGGCCCGGGAGGCAGAAAATGCAATAGAGGCACTCAAAGATGCTCATCTCTTGGGACGTCGTCTGGTTCTGGAGTTTGCCGCAACTGACTCCCTCGATGCCGAGGAGGAGATTGCAAGGATGCAAAAGAAGGTTGGCAGTCAAGTTAACAAAGTCGCATTGCAAAAACTCACCGGAGGAGGCCGCAAGAAATTTAATATTGAAGGTAATAATGGAGACGAAGTCTGAAACAGTAGTACGTAGGTATTCATCTGTAGATATGAGTTTTACTGCTCCTTGGAATAACAATACCCCTTACAAACGGTGCGGTTCAAAACATCCCTTGCCGCAAGGTAGCCACACCTCTTTGCCAGTCCCTTTCAAGTGAACAGAAACAAGCATTATTTTCAGGGCCGTGTAAGTAATCTCACCCTAAACCGACTGCTTGGTGGCCCATTCCTCCCTGTGTGTTGCTTTCCTGGGTTGGTTGTTGGCGCCTCCTAACTGACATTCCTTCTCCGGCTAGATGCTTCAGCAGGATGAAATCATTCCACACTTTACTGAGGAACTGATTCGCTGATCGCCTTGCATCGGACAACATCTGTAGCAAGTCCATGCGGCGAACTTGTTGCCCCTCTTCTCAGTGTTGACGGTCATACCTGCGGAATCTAATTTGATCCATTGGTATCTTGGTCAATCTGCATCGGAGTCTTTGTCTCTCTCCGCAGATCTTCTTATAACTCTAGTGGTTTCCTTCATTCTCAGTTCGCCCTTCTTCATTCTTTCCACCTCGACATTTTTTGCGTTGCCATTTGTTCTAGATCTTGTTATCTCTTTCATTCGTTTAGACCAACATACAATCGTTTCAGACAATATAGGTACGGCCGACAGTAACAGTCATCACTGTGAAGCATCCTTACGATCCATTCGCGCTACCGATGGAACAGAGTCGGCATACCAAACTTTCAACTATTGAGTCTCATGGTATTTGTCTCGAGAAGTCCAATACCCAGATTAGACAACCATTGACCAGCTCTGCTGGTAACTCTCAGCTTTACACGCTGGCGTCAGGGCATTATTTTTCAGGCAAAGGGGAGCAACTTCCATTTGATGAGGACGGAAATATATTTCCTTTCATGACGTTGCCATCACAGACATCGAACCCATCACAACCAGCTGGATATACTCTACATCAGCGAAAGGACCATCTTCGCAATCAACGAGAACAAAGGCAGATGAAGCAAATACGGAACCCTATTGTTGACTCTCCTCAATATCAAGCATATCGAGAAAGAGCGACCCGGGAAGGGAATCCAGATGATCAAAAATGGCCGGATATCCTCGAAGATGCCTTCCTTGATGGTTTGTGAAGATGTCACTTCGAATGTATTCTGCTAACACTTCCTAGCTTTACTTATTATGCCTGTTATGGGAAGACGAAAGTTCTCGTTTAAAGGAAAACCTCACGGTCGGAATGAACTCATTGCGGAGTATCTTTGGATCTATTACTTGCAGAGTCTGGGCCCTGGTGAGATCCCGGACACATCCATGCGGCGGCTAAGGAAACAAGTTTCAAGTCACATTCAAGTCATCAAAGGGTTCTTAAAGACCCATCCCGACGGTATGACTTTGGCAATTCTTGCTCAACAATTGTGCTTACAGTATCCATAGTTCATAAGCTCTTCCCCAAGTCTCCAAAACCCGAAAGCGGTTTCCAAGACTCGTTCAAGAACGATCCCTGCCTCAGAGCCATCTCGGAAGGTCGTCTACCGAGCAAGAAATACGGCAGATTCAACAACAATCCTCAATACATCGAAGACTCCGAGTCATTGACAGTTAGCACAACTCGGCATGGTCCTATTAGGCCTTGTATGTTTTGGTTGCTCATCACATCCCAAGAGCTACCAGAGGATCAAAGCGCATGCTCAGAATTGCACGATCTATTCAGAGAAAATATGGTGGCTCACACCTTCAGTAACCTTTCCACGGAAATCTCCCATGGCACCCTAAACAACATTCCTGACTGGCAGCACAAGTTCCCCAAGTTGGCCCACCTTTGGTTCATGGGTGACTTGAACTGTGACATTATTCACATGAATGTAGCACTAGAGTTGATGGGCAACTGTCCAGGGAAAGGGGCTGAATTATGCTGCAGAACAGAGGTCATGATACCCAAAACAACACCTGCTGGGTGCGAATGGATGCTTCGATCAACCTTTACAAAACCTGCAGAGCTCTGTCGAAACGGTATTCCAGAACCCTCATCCGAAGAAGCTTCAATGACAGAACTGTCCCAAAACGAGACCGAAAGTCGCTTCAAACTACCTTTCCCAGCAAGGAGCTGGGCCTTTGCAATCACCAAGCTGATCGACATGCAAAACGATCAAAAGCTGCACCAAACTCAAAACTTTAACAATTCTCCAGTGAAAACAGCGCGAAAATGTCTCGAGGAAACATCAATGTATCAGGAAATATTATGTTCTACAAATCTTCCAGCAAGCGGTCACCGACCTACTCTAATCAGGAAAGCCATCATTATCTGGACATTTCAACAGACTCTTGGAATGGAAGCAGGCAATACAACGTGGCGATACATTGATGCTACCAAAGCACGTCGAACAATAATGTCCCCTTCGCCTCCTGTATCCGCCACATATCATCAAGATTCCTCACTAACGTACGGGGGTTTCAGCCCCTCTTTTGAAGACCAGACGCCCTTGCATCTCCAACACCCCTCAATGCTCTCTGATTCATTCTCTCAAGGACTCGCAACCCCGCCACTGAGTGGATGTCTCAGCCCACCATTCAACACAAAAACGTACAATCCGTACGCATTCAATCATACCTTCCCATTTGCCGACCTATCATCTGAGAACTCAGCCTTCGCATCGAGCAGGGCAGGGGACAGCGAATCTACGTTCACAGATGAGGCTCAACACACAGCCGAAATTGATCATTACCTCTCCACAAATAGTATATTCGCTAATCATGAGAACTGGCTTGTCCCAGTAAATAACTCTAGCAACAATTTCGACACTGGTTCTGGCTGGGGAGGTTACGGAGTGCCCAGCCAGCATGCAGACTGGGAAGAACACCCAACCTCTGTACCATCCTCTCAACTTACCAAACCTCATGAATGGCAAGATCTCCTGTCTCAACAGCGCCACCAGCAGCAAAAGACACTCTCGTGGATTGTCGAAACCTCCACCACCACCAACACATCACCAGATCTGCTGGAGAAACAAGATGGATTAGCCGAGCATCAAGGAACCTTACCACACTACACAAATGTCGAATTTCATGAACGAGGGGAAAGAGAGAGTTTCATGCAGCAGCAGCCGTGGCTGGCAGGCACAGGGGGATGTGGAGATACAGGGAGAACCAATGAAACACAGAGCGGGAAGAATAGCTGTGTTGTGGATGTGAGGGATAAGCAGGAGGGCGAGATTGCCACCGAAGGGTCGATGTTTGAACTTGCTTCTTCTTCTGGTGGAGGAGGGGGGATGAACGCTGGCGGCGAGAGGGCGGGTGGTATGTGGGTTGTTGGTAACGAAAGCTTTCCTTCTGGGTATGATTCGGGATTAACATGAAGGTTGGAGTAATTGTTAATGCTTTTTTGGGACTTTCCTTGTGTAAAGTAGGTAGGTTTGGATGGGTTCATGCATCTCGTCGCATATTACAGGAACTAGACGGCTTGGTGTTTGCATTGGGATGGAAAAGAGAAGTTCTATTGCATATTTTTAGAGATTCCATGAGTATTCTAATCCTTAAATATCTCCACTTGGAAAATCAAAATTAATTTTAAGTTCAATAATTATTTGACAGTAAAATTTCACGATAGTGGTCTATCTTATGCCCAATATCTCAACCTCCCAATCATGGGCATCGCCTCAACTGTCTTCGCATTTCTCTTTCCAAGTTTCTGTATCGGATACCTCACCGATTTCACCCAACCAAAAAACCATGAAGAACGGCACCTTTGAAGATCCCACGTGGTTTCAAGAAACTGCCCATTCAGCAAGGGAGTTTGTTGATCCAACCAAACGAAGAGCCTCCCATGGCCAGTCACCACTTCCATCCACCAAACGCATGACCCAAAACCCAGGGCACTTCCCAAACACTCAAGCCACTATCTATCCCATGTTCTAGTAAACTCTCCGCTCTTAAACCAAGACGCAAGTATGTATACCTTGACTCATTCTGCAGGTTATTTTTGTTCTATGAATCAAAAACGGAGTATACTTAATTCATACAAAGGGAGAGGCAGGTCCTTGTGTAACGAAACACGCTTGTTGGTTGGGTTCTTCTACCGGTTCCCTGCAAAACATGAAATACGAGGAAGGAAGAGCTTTCTGAGAATGGTGCACTGACTTCTACAAGGATTTCTGATGATCACCTGGAGCTTTTTGAGAGGGGAGGTCGGTGTTGTTGGTGGCTTGTTTTTGATCTTTGGGCGGTTGTTGAGCGGTAGTACAGTACTGGGGCTTGGCATAGAGTTTGTTACTGCCGTTGTGGATTGTTTAGAAGGTGAGCTTCGGACTCTCCGTGGTGTATACGAGATGTGGTTGTTAGTGTTTTGATTATAACAAGTACATGCTTCAATCTTCCTAAGAGCGATAGGTGGAGGAGGATGCAGCCATGGTGTTGGAAAGTGCTCACCAGAGGGGGTGTTTGAGGTTTGCTGGAAACGGTGCATTTGTGGAGAATGTTTTAGCTCTGTGTAATGTGTTTTGAACCAAACATTTTTGAGTTAGTCTTGATATCTCGGGAAGGTTTTGACGATCGAGGTTTGGAATTCAGTCGTGATAGCTCATTGCCGTCCGTACTATCTACTGTAAAAGTCATGATGACAAAGCATTTAACAATCTTTTGACCAACTCGGAATATTACCTTTCATTCTTTGTGTTTTCCTTGGAAGTTCTGGGCTTTGACAATGACTTTATTGAGATGTAATGACTTAGTTATGTTTTTGGCCAAGGCGGATTCAGATCGATGATAGGAACTCTATGGGATGGACTTCGTTAAGTGCTTCGGAAGATAAATCTCGGGGGTAGTGTGGTTCACATATGAGCAAGACTTTATCATTCACACGACCCTACCAATCATATACTGCTCTTCTTCTAGTAATGGAGTCCATTCAATTTAGTAGTCGTGGAAAGAAATCCTGCTCTAGTCTATTTTGATCTATGGTACACAGCTTCTCGATAGGAAACTTCTCACCATCTAAAACTTGTACACTTGATCCTTGGAGTATCCAAGCTGCTCCAAAAGACTTCCATCCAACTCACCTTGGTCTTTAGGGGACTTCTTGAGCACCCGAGACGGCCTTGTAGAGACCTGGTGGCCCGCAAACAAAGACCTTAATATATCTCAGACTTTGGTTCTGGGAGGACAGTCTTTAAGAGTTCTTTGGAAATAACGCCCTTTCCACCGTTCCACTCCTTAGGTGGGTTGTTCAAGACGTAGAAGGCACGGAAACGTTGTGGGTACGTGTTCTCAAGGTGCTCAGATTCTCTCTTGAGTAGGATGTCTTCCTCGCTAATGTTACCGAAGACGAGAGTAACCTTGGTCTTATCATTGGGGTTGTTGAAGATGGCGCGGGCAAGTTGGTACATTGGGGTGATTCCCGTTCCTCCAGCAATCAAGGCAATGTGATCATGCTTGTTCTCAGTCCATTCATATTTAGGGAGAGGACCCTTGACCTCAAGAGATTGTCCAGGTCGCATGTCGTGGAGATGTGTCGACATTGGTCCACCGGGGTATTTCTTGACCAAGAGGTCTAGGTATCCCTTATCCTCTAGATGATTGTCAGCTAAAGCTCGCAAATATTCATACTATACATACCTTCATCACTGACTGGTGTATATGGTCTGAGCGTGGCCTTCTTGTCTTCAGGTCCCTTGTACTTGGTCAAGAGTGCAGACGCTACGTGAAGACCGCTAGTTTGATCCTCCTCGGGTAGCTTGAATCGGAACTTCTTGGTGTTGTGGTTGACAATCTCGACATTTTCGAGAACGAGAGGGATGAAGCCCTGGTCGCCGCCAGTGAGCGCATATTTCTTTGGTCCAAGATCCTCAACCTTTCCCACGGCTGCCTTAGCCTTCGCCTCTGCATCTTGAGCGACATCCTTCACTTTTGCGGCATTGTCGCCTTGTTTGTAGAAGTAATAGCCAGCTCCGATGGCAATGGTTGCTGCGACACCGGCATAGAGTCCAGTGCTAGATCCGCCGCTTGCTTTCTCGGTAGCGTATCTTCGATATTGCTATGCGCAAATATTTAGTATGTTTTGGGGTACAATTCAAGGTGTTTGGTGGTCTGGTCTATGGTAGGACATTTGCGCAGAGCAGAGCTTGCTTGGAGCTTGCTAAATCGGAATTGGGAGAGACACTCACGTTCTTCAACGGCTGGGCCGCTCGGAAAGTCTGTCTCGCAAACATCGTGAGATCGAGAAGGGTTTGATGAATCAATTGATCGTTGGTGTTGTTTATGTGACGATTGGCAAGCAGGAGAAATAACGAATGGCAAGCTTCAGTGACGTGATGATTTCCTCAGAGCGCTAGTCCCTTTCGGGCTTGCTCCATCTCCATTCTGCCCAATGCCCCTCCAAAATTAATCTCATAATGAGATATAAAATCAACGAGTAGGTTTGGCATCTGGACTATATGTAATGTATGCTAGGCGAGTCTAACCAGATGCAGATATGAATAGTTGTTCACAAATAAACAAGCAAATTAGTGTTCTCTTAGTTTGTACGTAATTCGTTAACTCTGACAACCACTCCGTACACAAAACTTATGCATTATTCAAACAACCACATTGCTTAGCCTACCGTGGAATATAGAACAGAACTCTTAAAGAATTCCTGTTGCATATGAAACCAAGATAGACGCCTTTAAATAACGCCCCGGGTATCCTAGAATACAACCCACACGTATCCAATACGATGTAGAAAACCTAAGATATGATTTTCTTCTCATCCCTAAAAGGAAATCCGAGTGATGTGATCTCCTGCTCTAGTTTGAAAAGTTGACTATACCAGAGATTTAGGTTCTGGCAACGGTATACGTGAACTAGACAAGAACTAGTTAGTTCGTGTTCTTTCTAGGACGAGTAACCGGCGCCGAATAGTACACGGTAAAGAGGGAAATTCACATACCTCTTGGGCCTCCAAGATTCTTGAATACTCGGATGCACTTCGCCACTTGGTACCAAGTCTCTTCAGACAATCTCTCAGACTATCTAAAGCGTTTTGACATTCTCCGTCCCCACTTTCTCGAACAAACCATGCATAATTTGTTGCTGCAGAGTAAATTGCATCCATGACGATGGGACTCAGTCGATCCAAATCTTCTGGCGTTGAAGTAGATTCGTTAATTCTCTCCGCAAATTCAGCGATAGTTCGTGAAACGGTCTTGATCCCATCGATTGACTGAGCTTGCATCGCCACGGCTTCAGTTGTGACGGAGGCTTTTCCGGTTGTACCGCTTTTGACAGGACAAGAGTAAACATCGTAGAGGAGACAAAGGGCCGAGTAAGCGAGTGCGAGTGAGGAGGAGAAAGATAGGAAATTATTTGGATTGGCAGCTTCTTCACTTAATTTTCTCTCTAGGAGGGATGCGTCGATGTAGAGTTGTGTTGCAAGAGAAAATTTAGTCGTCTCGGAATCGATTCGTGGACCGTGGTGGTGAGCCAGAACTTTCCCTATCATCAAAGAAGCTTGGCATAGTCGAGGGAAAGGAGAAACATATTCTTCAACTGGTGTTGAGACGGATCGATAACCACCACGACCTATTTCACCCTGATCCTGTTGCAAGAATTAGCACTATAGTTTGAAGAATTCTGGAAAATTTTGTCGCACCCATGCTTGATCGTCAGCTGGTAGAAGAGTGGTGTGATCGGGTTCTTGACTATTTATGATGTGGCCTTGTCCACCGATGGACACTATTCTATCAACCAACAGAACTCCCCACCAGGTTCGTCTTCGTTCCTCTTGTTCGATCCACGTGCCCTATCTGAGCTTAGCCTGGAACTTTAAAATGATATTAGGAGGGAAAAATATACAATTGGAGGAAGTAGCTGAGGTGCTTCGTCAATGGTATTGATTCCGAGTAAATTACCATATCGAACACACCACCCTGCTGACATGTATGCTGCGGGGTATATAGCATGGCCGTATTCGTACCAAGTCACCAAGATATTGGCTTGGAGAACAGCTAGAGAAGCAGTGCCCGCACTCTCAAGCAAACCGATGAAGCGTTTTGTGGACTGATAGAGCGGACTTTGATTGATATCGGTGCCGTCCGGAGGTCGAGGCGAGACTAGGAGTTTCATTGCAAGAAACAAGCAAGCGATATCAGTTCCAGCCTCCCAAGTCGGGTTTGCAAACCAACGATGAAGCTTTTTCAACGAAACGATTGGCATCCACTGATGAACGGTTGCAAAATATTGGCCCACAACGTCCGGAAGGGCAAGTCCGTCCTCTAGCAATCGCAAGACATCCTTCTTAACGTTAGCTGTGCTAGACTTTTGGCCAGGACACCCTAGGTTCATCTCAAGACTTACCGCTGGAACGTCAATTGAAGGAACTGGTACTTTAACACTGTAAGAATAATCAATATGTAATTGAATATATGCAAAATAGAGACCAAACATACCCTCCAGCTCTAAATGCTTGGCTATCAAGAAAGGCGATCGTCGGAAACCGATTCTTTGCCCCTATCCACGAATCGTTGGAAGATGCTGGCGCAAATGCATTAACTTGATGCTCAAAGACTTGTGGATCTTGGAAACTGCTGATTGCTCCCGGTGTGTTCATGGAATATGTCGAAGTAACATTGGGGCTAGAATGTCCAGAAGATCTTGCGCCATTCAACTTCGACTCGAGCTCCATAACCTTATATTGTAAAGTAGCAAACTCCTCATTTGAAGGAGGGGCAGACACGCTTGAGTAGTCGCAACGACGATTCATTCGGGCACATAATGTGCAAGCAGGCAACATCTTGTCGCATTTTCGCTTTTGCTTTCTACATGTTAGACAAGCTTGGTGTGCCTTCTGAACCGGGGGAATGTCGCCCATATCATGCACCTGGCCATTGTCACTGGGATATATCTCAGACATTTTGATCCGTCTCTGAAGGTGCTGTCAAGATGCGGATTGTTGACACACGCGAGCGGGCGCAATTACCGCTTCGCTAGAGGGGTTGCGGAAAGATTCGAGTTGTGGAAGACGTCACAGCCTTGGTCAGCTCCCTAGAAGAAATTAAGACACACTTCAAGGCGAAGGACTAAAAGTTCAATCAGTCTAATTGTTAAAAAGTGTCTGAGATGAGTGTACTTGTCAAACGTTCAAGACGAAGTTCGCGAGTTTGACGCGGGTACACGGCCGCACCGAGCTAGGCCCAACGTAGTTAATTAGCCGATTACTCCGACATGCCTGCCCTGCCTCAACTTCACTTCCTTCTAAACTCACTCCCATCACTCACTAAACCCCCTTGGTACAAAATATACACTCTATTCAGGAGATCACAGAGCTCACACCTCTAACACCGAATATGGAGTCTGAAACATCTTCCAGCAATCCGGTCCTTCAAACCTTCACGAAATTTCCAGAACTCCCATATGATATCCGTCACTTAGTCTGGATCAAGACCACCCATCAACCTCGAGTCATCCCTCTCAGCTACGACTTCAAAACCTCAAAATGGAAGGCACTTACATACCGCTGCAATCTGTTATCTCCAATCGCATACGTGTCTCATGAAGCTCGGTCAGAAGCTCTGGCTGGCTATACAGCAGCCTTTGGAACCTACGTCGACTTCGAAGTTGATTTCATCCTGATCGGCGAGGCAAGATATTCTATCAATGACGCCTTCAAAGCCCTTCTGGCATCTGAGTTTTCAGGGAAAATAAGGAATCTGGCTTTCTCAAGTGAAATCTTTAGTCTTCTAGCTGGAGCCAGAAGAAGAACGTCTGGAAATCAACTGAGCGGCACGGTCGACTTGTTGATCAAAGACCTTCCAGAAGTGTCCCATTTTGTCTTAGTGACAGGAGGAGACTGGAGGCTGAAAGATCCCACGCCATTTGATTACGTCGAGCGGCTCACTGGGTGGAACAAGAGAGCCCTGACTCTACCGAAACCTTCAACCTCACATGATGGGAAGGTACATTTTATAAGCGCAGAACATGTCCCAACTCGAGGGGTCAGTCATGACATGATAGGACAAGTACTCGACCAGTGTTTTGAAAGAGGCAAATCCATGTTCCCTGCATGGATTCGGCCAAAGATCAGTCTTGGTGGGTTGGTAGATTTTGGGTTGGAGCCTACTGGGCCTGGTTCGCTGATGCTGGTCTCGCTTGGTGATGAGCATCGTGAAGCTGAGTAAATATCTGATGGCGAGCCCATCTAACGAAGTTGAGTGTCGCGGGGATGAAAACGGCGAGCATGGCAGTTTCTCGCTCGTAGGTGTCGCGGTCGACACGTTTTAGGAGATGAGGAAAAAGAGCGAGACAGGATTACAAGGCATCAAAACCATTTCATTGAATACCCTTATCTAGTAGATGATGCATCAACATCGCAAGGAGACATATACCACCACCACAAGCAGAACACTAGTCGGTATTTTTGATACTCCAAACTCCCACCAGAAGGGATAAGTAAATGAACACGGAATCTATTCATCATCCTCTTCAGATGTGAAGCCGGCCTCGGAGTCATCATCTTCCGCATCGTCCATCTCTTCATCACTGCCTTCCTTAGCCGCCTCCTTCTCCCGATCTTCCTTGCGTTTCTTCTCCTCCTCCTTCCGACCTGCTTCCAGCATCTTGGCCTTCTCTTCTCTTTGTTTTCTTTGCCCTGACACGAACGCACCGAGCGGTGTCTTCTCCCATTCGAATCCCTTCAAAAACCCGTCTACACCTGCTCTGTCATTTGGGGCAAAATCAACCTTTGCTCTCCTCTCCTCAACCCACTTTCCATTGGCGTCCAGTTTCTGGATCAAAAGCAAGAAACCAGAGTTAATCTTGTTATTCTTGTTGCCTGAAGACTTATTGTTGACCTCCTTAAGCCATCGCTTGAGCATCACTACAACGGGAAGAGCCAACTCGGGGAAGGCGATGCTCGTTGACCATAGGACAAAAAATTCTGAGAGCAACTCAGCAACTTGTTCGCCAACTCCATCTTGATAAATCCTGGTCCGGAGATAGGACTTTTGCGCTTTGTAGTTGGACGCGAAATCCAGACTCTTCTGTGTGCTTGGCTTTGGTGGCTTCTTCATTTCGCCTGAATTAAGAACTTCGAGTAGGACAGACGCGAGGGGAATATATGTACCAGTTGCTCTCGATATCCTTAGAAGGGACCGAATGAGGTGGAAACGAAGGGGAAAGTATGTTGAGGTTGGAATGAGACGCATTGCGCCAAGAGTAACCTGGACGGTAGGGTAGATGAGAGGGCGCAGTTCCGACTCCTTGCCAGCTTCAGCTTCCTTGATCGGACTGCATTGTTCGGACAGCACACACGACCAGAAATCTAGCGAGTGCACGTACTGCCAGTTGTACACTGTCTTGTACGATTCTTTCTGGTTGTTTGTGATACTGTTTCGAAGATGAATAGCCAGCTGTCGGATGAAGGTGAAACCAGTGGTATATCCAATGGATGGATCAATTCCCCACAACTCGGCGGCCGAATTCTTCATGAGGTTGATTCCATTGATTGTGTGAACGGTGGTACTCCTGCTACCCTTGATTAAACCCTGGTAGACGGTCTTGAGAATGGCCTCTCGTAAACCAGCATCACCAATAACCATTAGTCGACGGATGACAAGGAATGCGGTAATTCGAGTAGCCTCCGTACTTGATGCATCAGACCAAATGTCGACCACAGTCTTGACAATATTTTTGAGAACTTTCTTGAATGGAAGTAGGTAAGGGAGAAGTGGGGTAACGGCTGAGAGAGTTAATTTGAGAGTAGCAGCATCCGACAGAGAGGTGAGAAGGTGCTGAACGGAGGACGAATGTGATTTCAGTAGCGGGGTAAGTGTCTTGAATTTTTTCGAGTCGGTGGAAACTCGAACTCTGCCAGACGACAACTCTTTGACCGGAAGATGATGATTGAGAACCTCGGGTAAAATGCGAAGAACGGTGACCAGTAATTCGTGATACACCTCTGGGTTCGAGATTGTATATTTGTATTCCTTGCCGTCGTCCTCGTTGACGTGGGCTGCAGCTCGGAATGCGAGAACGGCTTGTCTCATTGCTCGCAAAGAGTGTTCTTCCGACATAGCCTTCTTCCATTTTAGAACCATGGGTTTGGTCAGTTCAGCCAGGTCGTGAACCTCATCCGCAGAGTCTTCGGCCTCCGCATCCGCTGCTTTTGCCTTTGCCTTTTTTGACTTCTTCTGCTTCTTCTTTGGTTGTTCATCGCTATCGCTTCCACTCAAATCATCGACTTCTGCAAGGTCTGCATCTTCGTCGAAATCCAGCGTCTCAGGGTCATTCTCCTTTAAGTATTTGTAGAATTCGGGGTCCTTCTCGGCCAAAGCATCCATAGCACCTTTACTCATGCCGGTCAAATCCTCTGTGTCGCTACCATCGCTCTCACTCAAGACAGCTTCATCCTCAAAAGAACCTTCCGAAAGGTCTTCATCATCGTCCTCTTGCTCCCCCTCGGGCTCTGATCGCTTCCGCTTTCCTAGCTTCTCTGGCGCCGTCTTCGATTTTGATTTCGACTTTTTAGGCTTCTCAGGAATTTCGAACCCACCTTGAAAGAATTCATCCACATTCATCTTTCCAAATGCATCTTCTTTCGCAGATCCGCTGGCGGTAGCATCCTCCTCTGCACCTTTCTTTCCCAAAAATTCGGCGTCTTTGGCATTTCTTGCTTGTCGCTTGGTCTTGATCTGTTGTCGTTGTTTAACTTTGGCGCCCTCTTTTCGCTTCTCAAGAGCATCCTTCAGGTGATTCTTCTCGAATTTACGAGTCGCTTTCTTGGTGCCTTTCGCCATTGTGTCGGTGACTGCTTTGCGATTGGGGAGATGCAATTTGATGATCCGAAGCAAATCTGAGCTTTCGTCTTGGGAACTTTTTTTGACGCTAAATTCATTTTGGTCGTCCCACCTGGCGCTAGTTGGCGGTACGAAGCGGCAGTATAGCTCCCTCTCCACATTTTTGATTGCGTACGCTGGGCTGGTTAACAACATCGACAGCTCTGAGCTCGCGCTTATTTCGTGACACAATCAAACAACATGTATTCTAATCGACAAGCGTATGCGCCGACACCCCACAGTTATATTCCCAGCTCGCTCTCGGCGACTATAAACCTTGACGAGGTAACATATCTCTCACCTAGCTCCACTAGCAAGCGTAACATCTAACACACGATCCAGGAAGTTAAACTATCAGAAACAAGGGCAGAACGGGATCTACAAGACTCGCTAGCCGAAGTTTTTAGTATAATCATTACTATAGATGAACTGGAAAAAGCCTTTCTCAAGGATGCGATCTTAGAGTCGGACTATACTGAGATATGCGACCGCTTATTGAAACAGTACAAGGCTATTTTGACAGATGAAGTGGTCGCGAAAGAATTTGTAGATCTCGAAACTTTCAAGAGCCAGTGGGATGTTAGTCTCCAACCCAATTCTGTCAGAATGAGAACTGACTTGCGAAGATGGAAGTACCAAGAGCCACAGAACGGATCCGCACTGGGCTTCTAATTACCACCACGAATCCTTCTATGGTATCAACAACAACAAATTCAAGCGGCATGAATGGAACTTTGATTCTTGAAGCCACACAAGATTTCATCACCTTTCTTGATGCACTGAAGCTTGGACTTTTGGCGAAGGATCAACTCCATCCATTACTTTCCGATGTTATTCAAAGTGTGAACAAAGTTACCGATCGCGATTTTGAGGGCAGAGGGAAGATTGTGCAGTGGTTAATTACTTTAAATCAGATGAAGGCCACCGCGGAGGTTAGCGAGGATCAAGCAAGGGAGATGGAGCTGGATATGAACTCGGCCTATCAAGGTTTTAAGGCAACGTTAAAGTAAAGAGATCGATTTCATCGAGTCATGAAGCATAGCAAGGTGTTAGGTGCAAGGGTATTATGCTTTTGGTTTGTTTACAACTCAGAAAAGAGTCATTTGTGACCTAAACTAAGAAAGTCCAGAAGCTGGGATAAACAAATTCGTCCTCAAAGATCCTTCTCACCTGCTCGAGGACAAATTTTTCTACTTTTCCCACATTCTTGAGCACTTGTTTGCCATTTTCCCTCTGCCCAATCTCGCTCTCGACTTTGATTTCGTGTAAGAGTCCGCCCATTCTCATGCCACCGTTTTGCTCACCCTCCAAATCGTCCGCACCAACAGCTGTACAGGCATCTTCAGGGGACAGGAAGCAAAAGTGTGCCCGCTTCCGAATGTATGCCAGAACAGCTACTCCATCAAATGATAGCCCGGTGATGTTTAACTTCAGTGGTATACCCACGAAACTTGGCATGGGATAGTCGAGAAGTATTTCGGCTGTAAGAGAAAGTTTGATGTCACCCGAATACCGAACTCGAAAGACGGTTTGCAGATCTTCAACTCTGGG
This sequence comes from Tetracladium marchalianum, assembly GCA_037074945.1. Classification (NCBI taxonomy): domain Eukaryota; kingdom Fungi; phylum Ascomycota; class Leotiomycetes; order Helotiales; genus Tetracladium; species Tetracladium marchalianum. The sequence continues at coordinate 1,290 of JBAMDN010000641.1, read as the reverse complement.
CTCTCGAAAACGTCGGAGAGGTGATGTTGGTTCTTCTTCCACAGAATCTTCGGGGAAGCCATCTCTGGTTTGAGGTCGTGTAGTGGGGGTTGCAGTTGTTGCCAACGTAGAAACACTTGCTTTTTCGTGCAACATTTGTTGCGAAGGATCACTGGTTGAGGGACGGCTGATAGAACTGCTACTAGCGGTGTGACGATGTCTTTTCTGGTTCGTTGGAGGGAGGGTCGAGTAGTCTGGCCAGCCATTTGGGAGGTGAGCACCAGCAACAGCTGCTAGGGGTGTTTGCGACCCTGACAATCCTGAGGCGAGATGAGAGTGGAAATAATGAAGATTGGAAGTTCCTCCTGGAATACCTGGCGTTCCTAGAAAGGGACTGCCAGTATCTCCAAGGTTCAGTACAGATCTCAGTCCGGGAGACCGCGTGTCGATAAACGAGGGTGCATTCGTCCTCTCGGCCCTATCCAATCTCCGACGTTCTCTTAGAACTTCTTCATAGTCATAGCTTTTGGGCCCGGATACCCCACGCTCGGCCTCTTCCTCATCTTCCGAATCGTCCTCTGTCTCTTCGTAGAAGTCGGGCAAGGGATCACAGATATCCTTGATTTCCAGTTCCGGCGCGACGGATCCAAACTCAAACGTGTGCACCTTGACACTTTTGATGAATCTTGGGAGTGTCACCGTCTGGAACTTACTGTGGACAAACTCACGTATTCTCTCTGCTAAAGCGACGCCATCTGATCCCGTCGTCAGAGTTTCCCAGTTGAGGTCAATAGACATCTAAGCTGTGGAAAGGTGAAATTTCGGGCACACTTTCAGAAGACTGAGTTCAGCATTGGCATGTCAGCTGCAATGTGTGTGACTCAAGGTGCAGGACAGAATACTTGATCTGATCACTTGTCGGACTTCCCGAGTTTTGGTGGTGTAATGGTGCCCGTGTTTGGCTTGCACTCTTTTCTATGTGATGCTTGGTCGAGGCTTGGTACCTGGTGACGAGGTTGTGCCATATGCCAAGGCGGCTAAGCGGCTAAATAAGCTGTAGCCGCTCTAGCTCCTCTTCTCGGCGCTGACGCTGCCTTCTGTGGGCCTTCGATTTCATCCTCTACATTCTTCCATGCTGAAGAATCAACCTGATATTTTTATGTTTCAAAGTATCAAACAGCGACCATGTCTCACAGATATGAAATAGCTTCTGGCGTCTCCTTGATTCACAGTTACCAGCGGGATGTTGTCAGTGAATGTTTCTCTCAAATGAGTACCGAATCTCCCTGAAACATGATTGGAGCCGTGGAT
>JBAMDN010000640.1:0-23901 GCA_037074945.1 Tetracladium marchalianum | reverse complement strand
TCTATTGCACCACGGCGTATCTCTACCGCTGAGCATGGTTACAATACTGATTCTAGCCCAACATCACCCGCTGCCTCTCTGAGTCCTTCAGGAGGTCACAGTCATGGAATGCATTTCGGTGGTGCTAGTCACTACATGGGCACCGAACCTTTCTTGAACTCGAGTCGGCCAGAGTCAAAAGGAAAGGAAAAGGAGGTTCACAGACAGAGTATGAGGGATTGGAGAACTGAGCGACCACCTCCGAGGGTTTATGGCCGAGGTAAGCATATCTATCCTCTATCCGCTTCATGTTGAAAGAATCCCATGTCGAAATAATATGTCGCTAACAAGAGCATAGGCGGCGTCCAGAACCTCCAAAGCGGCAGCACCAAGGACAAATCTAGGAAATCTAGAGACGACAGAGACGAAGATGGTAATGATGTCAAGGAGAAGAAAAAGGCGGCCTTTTGTCAAAGGTGCTCAGATAATTGACGAATCTTTGAATGAAAGGCTTGATTTGAGCGTGGCGTTTGGTGGAAAATGAAATATTGTATCGTAGAATTCGTGCGTGGAGACATTTGAATGGGAGCATGGCGCGTGGTACATGGGTTGGGATATAGAAACATCACTGGTGTTGTTTTCTCTTCTTTGCTTTCTGTCTTCCTTTGTGTACTTCATCTTCTGGGAGAGGTAGGGGAAGAGGAGAGGAACAATGGGAGCTTAGAGAATATTGAGAAGTGGTGGTGAAGTGGCAGGTTGCATGCTATTTTTATCATCTCATTATACACTCTGTAGATATATAGTAGAATCATCCAAACGGGGATGATTATAGATATCGTAGACTCATCCAAAGGGGGGCCAAACATCATCAACATGGATACCTTTGAGGAGAGCATGACTCTTCTCTCAACATTTTGTTGCTCTGTACTTGTTTTGATACATATGGTTTGCCTTTAATCTAGCGTTTTGATACACTACACTCCCGATATTTGTCCTTCAACAGTAGTTAGTTCTATCTGTTTGAAGGAAAGCTCCTTTCTCAGTCCTTGGTGATGTTATCAAGAAAACTTTTAGCCACTTAATCCTTGACGTGGTGCCTACGTCTGGAGCTTGAAGCCGAGGAAGTTTTCAATTCTACTATCCTCTCAAATGCCCTTCAGACAGTGATTTGTTTTTCCTTTGACGTAAACCTATTTGCGATGGCAACTCTACATTGAAGTCCTCTTAACTTCCATAGAGCGACAAGTTCGAGATATTCTCATTCGATCTGAAAACAACGCGCAGTTCGGTAGACAAGGATGGACCATTAAAATGTGATCTCAGTCAAGAAATGGGGATGTCTGCATGTTACCGTACCGAGAGGCTATAAAAGAATCACAGCTCGCCATTATGTTCATAATTTCCGTGTCAAAATCTCTGTAGCCTGTGATTAGTACAGTACATAGAGGGGCAGAGCATACTGGTTCCATGAAAACTTACAGGACTCTTTGAGGTGGTGTGTGATATTCCGGAAATCTGGGCGTCCAAAACTTTGGTGTTCGGCTCCCGAACATCCTTCAAGAATACTGGCTTCAAATTGATCGATGATGGTTTCCATGGACGTCGCATGAATCAGTCCAAGCGGTTGAACAGGAATATCATGATGAATCTCGTATTCTCACCTGTAGCGAACCTTCGCAGTGCTTAACAGAGAGGTAGATGGATGACTAGGTCTCATGCGTACAGTTAGCAACCTCATTTCTGTTTCATCTGGTTGGGGTTGGGGGGTTTTCTTTGTTGGACTTATAATGCCGAACATGTCTTGATCGGGTTGACTCCCGCAGCCACGTCGTGCATACCTGTGAGGTTGTACATGGGCAAAAGAATAGATCCAGGGATAGAAAATGCTTTTACGTGCAAATTCCTACGCAGAGGCAGGATGTATCTCTTTGACGAACGACGACAAATCGTGAGATCATGACTGGACCGGCCTTGTAATGAACTACCTCGCTAGAGCATTCAATAGCGGAAATGACCTCCACGTCAATGCTGATCGGGATATCCTCAAGAACATGCTCAGAAGCAATCCATTCTGGGACCGAAGATTGATAATCGACAATATGTGGAGGAAGCTTTTGTTTCTTCTAAGGAATTATGGCACTAGGTTGGAACCTCTTACAAACGTTTGGAGAAAGTTTGTACCGTAACATTACGAAGCATTGTTGCCAGTGAATTGTTCGAAAATGATGCGTCGCCCGCTCGTCTCTGGCATACGAGCGAATGAAAGAGCTACTGGATAGAAGGCATTCGACCTTTCCTTCATCGCCAGGCACATCTTGGCAGTAGCGTGTCATTCTCTTAAGAGGCAGCTTTCTTATTTGAGCCAGTCGTCTAGTTCTATCCACAACACGTTCCATACCAGCCTGTGCCTCGAGGATTGAAACTGTCTCCAGAGGAAGATTTCCAAAATTGAACTCGCGAAACTTTGGCTCATTGCTAAAAAGTAAAGTTGGAGGTGATTTGGGCCGCGAATATCTGGCCTGATCTAAAGAAGGTTACGGGATCCTTTTACGATTCAAAACCCAGGCAGAGAGTGTTGTTCCCGCAAGTAACTAAAAGACGAGCCTCCAGTTTGACGTCGCGCCATGCATACGTAGGTGGGGATTCCGTCAAGCGATGACGGTCAATCATAGGATCTAAATGTGCGTTACAACTGAGTTGTATTCAGTTCTAGAATGGGATGAGCTCTCTTCAGGTAGGTTGTGAGCTACAACTGACTTACTTATAATAACAAGCGAGAGACAGTAGGCAGTTGACTCCCGCGAGCATTGTCGCTAGGGAACTGCGTAGTTGTAATTATTGCAAGAGCACCTGCCGATGCCTCGATGCAGTTTGCAAAAGCCCTACCTTTTCGGGCATGCTTGTTGCCCATCTCCCTTTCTGATAAATGTCTGTTGGTTACACTAAAGTAACTATCCGTAAGATACGATTCACGTGAAAAGGAGACCGCACTGTTACGAGTAATAGGTGTTCTATTGTCGTAGGTATGAAGTCTAGAGAGCAGCGACCGGGGTCACTGCCCCTCTATCTATCTATGTACCTGTCATCTCCAAAATCAAGCAAATTGGTACGCTGCACATTGAGCGGTGTTTTAGACCGCAAAACATAGATCTTAAGGGCACAGAGAATATGGACCATTGTATGAGCTCCGAGCAAAGTAATGGGAAGATTGGCCATCTTCCCTTCGACCGCTTGTCCAGCGAGCCAGAGAACCTGAACGCAAACGAGACCTTTTGCAAGATAATCCGCTACCCTTATTTCCAATGTTGATTTTGTCGATTTTGCAAAAAATAGCCCTGTATCGCGAAGCAGAGGACGCCTTAAATTCCCAAAGCGGCCATCTCAAGAACGTTGTGGATGTCTTTGACATTCGTGGTGAATCCTCCTACGAGAAAATAATGGACATATGTCATGTCCAACTGTAAATTCTTTGGATCGCGACCATACCATTGCTGTCGGTAGGTTTAGATACATGCGTGCAAGACTGGATTTTGACATGCTTCGAGTTTCTCGTCTTTGCAGTCCTTAACCATGTCCGCCGGTTCCTGTAAAAACTTCGGCAAAGAACCCGTTGCCCAAATATTGTAAAAACAAGGAATTCGGAGCAATGGTAGCAACAAGAACCCATTTCAGTTTTCTCAGCCAAAACCGTAACGCCGTGCCGGACTTGGCAGGGACATCCAAATGGATTGCAGTGTAGACGCACAGGACCAAAATAAACACACACCTGTACAGAATCCCCCATATTCCTCATTAATTTGGGCTAGCTACTCAAACTGTTACGGAATCGTGATGCAAGGCCGTATTATTTGGTGTGGGGGGCATATACACAGGAGCGTTCAAACAGGTGGAGCGTAGATACGAATAGCAACATCGCAGTTAACGATTCAGGACGAGAGTTAAAAGCTACCAAGTGCGTGATTTTCCGCTCTGTGAACAAATTTGAAGGAATGATCATGAAGGAGAAACAGTTTTCAGGGGCAAGAATGGAGAAGCAGAAGTGGTCGTGGCGAAACAGGCAAGGCTGAGACCAAAGGAGGCAGCTCAAGGTGACACAGCTGTGGTGTAACAATAACCTCTCATCTTCTTGGTACAGAGGGCGGCCACCCAGAAGAATTGGGTATCATAGGTCGATAAAACCTTGCGTCGTCTTCTTCGAAGTTGATGATCCCGTCGAGCTTTTTGGAGAAACCATGGCAAAAACTGCTAAATCATTGGGAAAAGCGCTGATAATGGCTCTGTCAAATATAAGACAAGCGTACAGAAGATGAAAACGATGGCCCTGATACTATGTACTCAAGTGTAGACCTCTCCCGTCGATTGATGCTGAGCAGAATAACTTTATTACGCTTGTAAAAAGAATTACGATCATCAAAATTAGCAATGAGAAGCGTTAAACTGACGTCTTTATCTCATTTCAACAGCTTGAAGCGAAAGACTGCAGGATAAACCTCCAACAAAGAATTGAGATGGTGTGTATAGACGCTAGCCTAAAACACGGGTATAGGGAAAGTAAACAAATAACACACGAACGCACTCCAGTCCGGAGAGATATATGTGACCAAGGTTTATGAAGATGGAGAGGACGATGGAGAGGAGAATGCAAACAACGCAAGGAAGATGATAGCAATGACTGATCAGGGAGTCAGGGAGTCAACGTCAGGTTCAGGTACCGTGCCAAGCCAGCCCATAGGCTAAAAATACGGGGAGCTTGCTGCCATCAGGACCCAGGAGAACCCTTTTCTAAATCTCCATCCCACCTTCACGCCTTCACAACACCCCAAACCACCACCAGCAACATGGCATTTCTCTCCCGAAACGTCTTGCTTTTTCTCTGCATAGCAGTTGCCAGCATCTACGCCGAGAAACATGCCGCTTCTGTAGCTTCAATGTCCATTGAGGACATCGAGTCCAAGCTCCAAGTGAGTCGTTAATGCGCTGTGTCCTCCCCCACCATCACACGAGCTAACAGAGTGGACGTAGGAATGCCCTCTCGTGCAAGATCTCAACACCTACAAACTCGCTACCTCTCCAGAGACATCATCTCTCACTTCTCGCATCTTTGCCGTTCTTTTCCCCGGCTCGCCAGCTGTCAACGCCCTTCTCGCAACTCTATATATCTCCGGACCTCCAAACTTCCTCCTCGCGCTATGTCCTCCGAATATCGACCCCTCTTCGCTCTCGGTGATGGTGGCATTTGCTGTTGGTGGTTTGTTGGGTGATACTCTTTTCCATCTCCTCCCAGAGATCTTCCTCGGTGAGGATAGCCACGATTCGGTTCGTTTCGTGCTTGTGGAACCAAACCGCAATTTACTTCTCGGCGTCGCTATTATGGTTGGATTCGTCACTTTTGTGGCTATGGACAAAGGCTTGCGAATTGCGACTGGCGGACAGGATCCTCATGATCATAGCGGACATTCTCATGGGGCTGTGGAGGTCAAACCTGTTGCAAAGTCGAGTGCATTGGAGACACCAGCCAAGGGAACACGTTCAAGAAAGAAGGGAACGGAGTTGGAAGTTCTGAAGGAGGAGAAGGAGATCAATGCCAGTGTGAAATTGGCAGGTTATCTGAACTTGATGTAAGTCTTTACACTTGACGCTCTTGGCTCACGAAGCTAATTGTACAGCGCCGACTTCACGCACAACATCACCGATGGTCTCGCCATGTCTGCATCTTTCTATACATCCCCGACCATCGGCGCCACCACCACAGTTGCAGTCTTCTTCCACGAAATCCCCCACGAAGTCGGTGATTTCGCTCTCCTCATTCAATCCGGTTTTTCCAAGCGCAAGGCCATGGGCGCACAATTCATCACGGCTCTTGGTGCCCTTCTCGGTACGCTGATCGGTATCGCAGTGCAAGAATATGGTGGTAGTGGTCGCGAGGGAGCTGATGGCAGATTCGACGGATTGATGGGCACGAGTTTGAGCTGGGGAGATATGCTTGTCCATTCACCGCGGGAACATTCTTGTATGTTGGAACTGTGGCAGTTATCCCAGAGCTGCTAGAGACAGGGAAGGATAGGAAGTTGAGAGTTAGTAAAGACTGCTCAGCAATTCGCTGCCATGGCTGCTGGTGCGGGTATTATGCTTTAGTAAGTTTGTGTTGTGTGGAATTGAAGGAATGATCACTGACTTTCTGCTAGCATTTCTTGGTCGTAGAGATTTATAACATTTTACAGTGAAGATATCATCCAAAATTGGGATGTATATTTGAGGAAGATTGGCTCGGCATGGAGTCGAGCATAGGATTTTTAAAAAAGATTTGGAGATCGCAATCTTTTCCCTAAAAGCATTGTAAGATAAAGATGACGATAGAAACAAAAAAGACCATATTTTCCCCTTTAAAGAAACGCCCCAGACAAGCAAATAATTATCATCTCAATCCGCTTTTGCGCCAGTCAATCCCGATCCTAGTAAGCCACTTTTCTCCCTCCTCACTCACTCTCACCAACCGCACCCTCGACAAGAGCTACAACACTAAATCTCAAATCATCTCCTCCACTCGCTTTCTCCAATTCAATCACCCGCCCAATACCAGCTTTGATAGCAGTCTCACTCAAGACGTCCTCGTCTTCTGTAAGTGGACCTCTATCCAGAGGGCCGTTTCGTGCTATAATTTTCATTTCTCGTTAGTTCATTCCAACGGGTAAGAAAGAGGTGGATGGGAAGAGAATTTTGCAGGTGGATAGAGCTATATGCTCAGTGGCTTAAGCAACATCCATAAGCAAAATAGACGGATCATACACACAGATAGCGAAAAGGGAAAGTGGAAAAGGAAAGAAAGGAACTCACAACCCTCCAACTCCCACAATCTCCCGCCACTCTTCACAAACGCGACAAAATGCAACCCCTTATGTCCCGTCGCCTCCTCAATAGCCGGAACATCCGAATCTCCCCTTTGAGCAGCAGCCTGATGCGCAATTTCCAGATCAACATTATCATATAAAATCTTCGCTCTCTCTTCCGTGGTTTTATTCGTTTCTTTTGATTTTATAGATTCGGAGAGGATCGTGAAAAGAGTGCTGTTGGGCAGAAAATTGGATGAAGCAGATGTGTTGAGGAGGGAGTGGAGCAATGCGTAGGTCCCGCAGGCTTCGCCGATGGTTTGTTTGAACCAGTGGATTTTGGTGGAGGGGTCAGAAGGGGAGGAGGGTTGAGAGGTGGTGGTTTGGGAATAGAGAAGAGAAGCGTCTTCAGCTACACGATCGGATTTCCACGATGGTGTGAGGGGGATTATGGCGACGAGAGCAAGGACTGGCCGGGGGGTTGTGGGTGGGTAGAGGGGATTCAAGGAGTAGATGTCTATGAATGTGTAGGTTGGGGGGAGGCCCAAGGTGTGGGATAGGGAGGTTAGGATTTCTGGGTTGTTCTCTGATGGGGTGTGTTAGGTTGTGGGTGAGGAAGGGTTGGGAGAAGAAGACAGTTGGTTAGGTGGAGATATTTGGAAATGGAAGTGAGATGACAGTAGGCGAGGGAGGATGTCAGATCTTACCAAGAACCGTGAAGGTCTTTTTCCCATTGATGATCTTAGCTGGTACCGGGGATGGGGTTGTCGTTGTATTTGTAGCCGTCATTTTGCTTGGAAGAATGAGTTGGTTGTCTTGTACATGAGATGTTTGTTCTGTTATCTTCGATACTCTCTCGCTCAACTTGAGTCTCAGACCGAAAATAATGTACAGAGTAGAAGTTGAACGAGGATGATTATGGAGTATGTTCTCCTTCCTGGACGAACTTCTTTCCCTCCGGGCTTGTGTATACAAATGTAAATCTGAGATCAAGATCTTCTGAAAATAGCTGCAGAGTCTCAGTGACCACCTAAGGCGGAATGAGGGGCAAGGAAGGCACCGACCGCATCAAACCTCAGCGGAAGGTAAGGCAGCAGGGCGTGCGAAGCCGATTAGTCAGCCACTTTTTGGCTGTCTCCCCTCCTCTAAGCGAGGGGAGATCCTCTTGAAGTCTTCCATTGTGAATTCACTGTGTTCAAAGAGCTTGGAAACCTGATCCTTTCTTCATAGAAACCTATCGGCGCGTTTTTTGTTCGACAAAGTGTTATAACCCTGTCAGCTGAAGTAAATCTGCCAAATCATGGCGTATTGATATTTCAGCGAACGGGCTCAAGGAAAATAACAGGGTTGATTCTCTTTGAGAGGCAATATAATGTCTGTATTAACAAGAAATATATCAAAGGATTGTGGTAGATAAGAAGGAAAAGGGTGGCTCTCTCGCTTTAGATGAAAAGAGCTAACCCAAGACAAAAATGTTGTGTAGCCCCTCGGAATGGAAATGTCAAAATGTGCCAACACCTGCCTGTCTCCAATTCCCCAGTGTTCCCATTGTCGCTCAATCGTTAATTTCGTTCCATAACAGAAATATCGTAACCTTAAATCCGAAAACGCCATATTGACTCCATTCTTGTTTTCCTCATTTTGCTAACCCCAATGAAATGAATGCGTTTAATGCTTCTTCAAAGCTCGTCTTTGTTGTTATCGTTCTTTTCCGTCTCCGTTTCATCCCCAGAATCATCAGCAAAATCAAATTCGTCTTCATCGGAATCGAAATCGATTTCATTGCTCCCCTCCGTGAAGAAGTCGTCGCTCATGAGAGAGTCGATTGATGAGGATTGAGGAGCCGCCATGGGTTTTGAGACTTCTTTCCCTTTTCCCTTTCCAACACATCCTCCCTCCTCTCCAAAGTCCATGACTGAGAATGAATAATCTGACATTGCAACCTCACTTCCCCTTCCAACTCCTAATTTCTCAAAGGTGTATGATCCGAAACTGACCTCAGATTCAACCCTTCTCCGATCAATGTGATCTGTTGCTCCATCATCTACGTTTCTGCTCCATCCATCGATCGTACTTTCTGTTCTTGCTCCTCGGCTGATTTCATCCCAATCCGAGCTTGAGCTGGCGGCAGACGCAATCGAGAATCCAGTATGGTACGAAGGACCAGGGCCACTAGGACCACCTTCTGCAGGCGGCAGCTCGTCTTGATAAACACCACCCGTTCCATCTTCCAACCCACCTGCAAATAACGGCAAGAACTTGTACTCGGCGTCCGTCAAACACATCAATGTCTCCGGGAGCGTGAAAGAGGGGTTTTCGCCAGGGTAAAGCAGCCAGCTAGAAGTTTTGAGTAAGTACTCCCGTACATCTTCCATGAAACGGTAAATGTCAAAAAAGGGTGTCGAGGGATGTGCCGTAAATCCGCAATGTAATTTCTTGTACTCAAGTGCCATCAAGTGGGTGGGACTTGGTTCTTTCCTAAGCCTCACTTCGGCTTCGTGGTTCCTAGCCCAATCGACTATCCTTTGACTTCTCTCTATCAGATTTTCTGAAGCCTCCCAGAATGCATGATCAGACAAACTGGTAAGTGTAAATTTGTGCTTTTCCAAAAGTAAGAAGGGCTCGTCTTGAGTGTAATAGTCAAAGATTGCGACGTTGACGAAATCGCGAAGCTGGTGAAGATCCTTCATGAGAACTTCATCGACGCCAAAATTCTTTGCGACTTCGAAATTTGTTCTACGACCAAAGTGAGGTATTGAATTCTCGTAGAATTGGTAGGCGAGATTGTTGCCATGAGGTTTGGCATTCCATTCGCACCCTTTGACCATTCCCCAGAACTGGCGAGTCACAGTTCGTTGCTTCAAGTTCAGGGAGTCGTAGGCATCGCTCATGTTGAAGTCACTACTGGGCAAATATTGCTCTGATTGCCGGTGCTTCTCGGCGGCTTCTAATTGCTCTATCCGTAGTTGTTGGAGTAAACAGGTCAAAAGCTTGCCACGAACAAAGGACTGAAGGCCATTCAGGAGTTCTTCTATGTTTTTGAGAGCCAAGTCATGAGTACCCTCATCCACAGGGTCAGACGAGAGAAGCTCCCGGAATCTGTCCATCTTGGCATAGTCCGGGAGGGTCGTAAGCCAAAGCATTTTCTTGTGGAGAAGCTCCTCAACATTCATACTAATCCTTTCAAAGAAGCTTCGCCCAGCATGTTGAACCATATTCAGAGTATCATCATCAAGATCTCCTCGAAGTCTATCAAATACTGTTCTTGGATGTCGTACCAGAGGATTGTTATCTTGCTGGCCTCCGACGCACAAAGCCTCCTCAGAGACGAGCACAGCAAAAGCAGCTCGAGTAATGAGTTCACTGCGGACAGCGAGACCTAATCTCAAACATTCCTCGGGAAGAATCTCGATAATGATTCCATTTTTCTGTGAAACAACCCAAGTGCAGACGGCATCAACCACGGCGCTAGTACAATCGAAGAAATTTGCTAACATGGCAATAGTCCATATCTTTGGCGCAGAATCCAATCGAGGGACTTTCCCTTCAATAAGTTGCAACAACTTCTCAATCCCAGCACAATGTCGAATCCCGCAATAATCAGGGGGAGCTTTTTTGTTGATGTGGGAACAAAAAGACTGGGCGAGGGGTCAGTATATTGGGCTCCAGAATCGATCATGCTTCTCTTTGTCGCTTCTTTGATTGCTTCCTGGAATCTAATCGGGTCTCTGATTGGTAAATCATTTTTCTTGGTTGCATGAGTCGGGTCAAAAACAAATGATGCTGGGTTTTGATCATCGATTATGGTAGGACCAGAGAAAAGACTCTGTGGAGTGGGATCTTTGTGCCCGCGAACCCGCTCGTCCTCCCCGCCGACAAATTTGTGTGGTATTCCAAGACGAGCTCCAGAAGATGACCAGTAGAGCAATCCTCGAGGGCAGGAAAGAGAAGTGACCAATTCAATAGCATCATCGTCATCTTGAGCAGGCGTCAGATCCAAGACATACTCCACGTCTTTCGGGATGTAAAGACTTTTGAAGACTGGCCGTGTACGATACTTCAGCTGACTCTCCGGGCTTAACATCTTCATGAAAACCGTCGATCCAGTGGCAAGCAGCTTGTGAGAATGAACCCTGAAAGTCGTGTCGAGAGGGAATCCAGATGCATCACATACTTGTTGGTTCGTGGGGTATTTCAAAAGAACAAGAGTGTCTCCTTCCACAAGTCTCGATTGGGCATATTCGATAGCCAAACGGTCTCTTTTTGCAAGATCCGGTACTGAAATACGAGTGGGTGATGAAGGTTCGTCGGCTTCAATGACTTGTGGAGTTGGTGTTGGATTAGACGCCATCAAATCGTTCGAGCGGGATGCTAGATACTCTATCTCGGAAAGGGTGATATCCTCGCGTGTGCTGACTGATGAATCATCTACAACCTCGACGGGAACTGCCACTTGTGTGGGCATTTTCCATAGGTCAGGTTTGCGATTAGATTGCGACATATCGAATATCTCGGTTGGTAGGACAAACATGTAAAGTGACAAATCGTGGGTAAAAGTGTCCCAGATGATCCGATCGAGACGGCAGAGTATACTACCTGGCGTGATCCACTTCCTACTGAGCGTGAGTCTAATGTTCTGTTCCGGTGAGATCAATCAAAGAAGTAGAGATCAAATACCGGAGACAAAACCAAGAATCCTAGCCTGGCAATAATTCCGAGATGCTAGTTGTTCGTAAGGCTGAGCTGACTTTTGGCTGAAACTCGCGGAGGAGGGGTAGAGGTGATGACGATCTTAAGTAGATATGAAGCACAGGCTGGATAGATCTGGATTAGTGAGATCAAGGGACATTTCTGAGGGTATATTTGTTGAATATTTGTGTGTTCAGATCGTTAGGTTGCAGCTGCATCTCTCGTTGCCTTGGGATGAGTCTGTGACCTTTTAGGACTAGCGTGATATGCTGACGCTCTGTTCATCATGTGATTGTTGACCGAGTAGAAAAGAGTGTGTACCTGTAAACACAGCCGCCTGCAAGAAAGAGATATCTATTATGGTGCTGCATCCTTTGTTGCTGTTCTTTTGTTGGTATTCAAGCACGGAAAAATGGAACGATGAGACATAGACAATACTCAGTGATGCCAAGACTGACCACCTGCTGTACAATATTCTCGCTAGTCGCTGTGATATCCTTCTTGATTGACATCCCTTTTTTGACTTCAAAATTCATCAAGCTCCTTAAAATGGTTCAAAACTCGGAGATTGCTCACCTCCGTTCATATTTCCATGTTGGGGGTGAATAACTCAGAACTCCAGCTGGACATATCCTCCAAAATTAGATGTACGTCGAAAGACTCATACCCCGCCAAGGCGGACAATATCCATACCTAATTGTCTTCATCCACGGAGCATGTCAAAGCGGAACTGTGAGTAAAAATATAATATGAAAACACTCACTTATATGAGAATTTATTAACTTGTTTCTATCATACTAGAATTGGTTCAACAAACCCAACGACGGCAAAGGTTGGGCCTCGTGGTTTTTGGACCATGGTTACGAAGTATACATCGTTGATCAACCACATACTGGACGATCACCATGGTTCCTCAAAGCCAGAAATTTCTGGTTCAGTATCCAGCAGAAACTATACAACAACGATTTACTGCGGCTGCGAAGTACATGCTTTGGTCACAGGCGGCTCTTCACATACAATAGCCTGGGGCGAGTAATGTCCAACATGAGAATTCTCTCCTCATTCCTCGATATTGAGAGCAGAATAATTAGGTAGATGAGGCTGACATTCTCTTTCTCTATACCGGGATAATGGGCGACCCAGTCTTCGACTCCTACTTCGCCTCCAATGTCCCAACACTCACCGGCACAACCGAGCAAGAACGAACAACCCGCAACGCGGGCACTACTATGCTCGTTAAAATTGGCCCTGCAATCATAATTGCGCACTCGCAAGGTGCACTCGCAAGGTACACTTGCCGGATGGTCGCGGGCAGATTCTCGACCGCAGCTGGTGGAAGCGCTGATTCAAGTTGAGCCGAAAGGACGGCCGTTTCAGGAGGTGATCTTTGCAAATTTGCTTTCTAGGCCTCGGGGACTCACTTCGATTCCGTTGAAGTATACTCTTCCTGGAGATAGTATTTCAGGCTCTGAGACCGAGCCTCTTTCCACGAAGGTTGTCGAGAAAGAGTCAGAATTTCGGTCACGATGCATTCTTCAAGCAGAGCCAGCGAAACAATTGGTTAACCTAAAGAATACCCCATTCTGATCGTCACTGCGGAATCAAGCTACCATGCAATGTACGATCATTGTTTTGTCAAATTTCTCAACCAAGCTGGTTGCCTGAACGTGGAGCATATGGATCTGGGAAAGATCAGGGTGCATGGGGATGGCCACTTGATGTTTCTGGAAAAGAATAGTGATGACATTGCCTCGCGGCTGCATGAATATATATCTTCCCGCTGGTTCTGACGGGGTTCGATGCTCGCGAGTGCAACTGCAACTCGATCCTTCGATTCTTGGCTCTCGAGATGAAAAGACACGAGGTACGAACCGTCACTTAGTAGTCGGATATTTACAGTCAGATACTCGTATATGCTCGGGTTCCTGCCTTTGCGAGTTTGCAGTATTCGATGATCTATCGTACATCATTACTTTGTCAAATACCGAGTACTGTACAAGTATCCGACCGAGGGTTCCGAATTGGCAAAAGCGGGTTTTATCGTCGTACCTTCGTACCCAGTACTCGTTCTGACGCCAAGGAATTTACAAGTAAGCGGTTCCCCTTCTCAGGCTCTACCCCGTTGATCCCCTACAATCCTTATATCGTGAACCAAGAAAATCAAGAGCTAATTACAAAGTGCATGAACTTTATAGTCTTAGTACAGGATTAGTTATCCATTATCTTTCGCCGAGGTTCGGTGTTAAGTTGATATCACTCGAATGTCAAGATGTCAATTCGGAGATGTACAGTAGGTAGGTGCATGGGTACATTACAAAGAGCATACGAACCCACAGTCGAGAATCTCTCTGCACTGGAGTCCGCAGTCTGCATCGTCAAATTATTCCAACGGGACGTTCTCAATCTCACCATCTCACCCCGTCATTTACAAATTTCCACTTTCCAAAATGATAAAAGATGCACGTGAAAATCCTTCTATCAAAAAGGCAGAACATCTGCACACAGTGCCACACACAAACATCGTCAACCCAAAGAGTCCACAAAATGAGTTTCACGGCAAAAAAATACAAACAACAAGTAAAGTACCCACAAATCGAGAAGGGGCTCCACCGCATGGTCGCGTCTTTTTCGTATCCGATAGCCTATGAAAAGTGTCCAACCCCGAATGGACCCCAAACTTTGTAAATTGGATTTTCCTTTTCCTCCTCCATTTCCACCTTTTCAAAACCCATCTTTTGTGATTTACATTGTAGCATGGCTTAGTACGTACTGTTCTGTAGCACAGAAAGTGGAGTTGATGTGCTGGACGACGGAAGCCTAAACGCGAATTTGCATTTTGCATGTTCTCGGAGTGCACAAAGTTTACTGCCAAACAAAACGTCGATGTCGCACGAGGGAAAGAGACAGACGAGTACGAGCTACGGGTAGTTAGCTAAACTAACACTAGGGATTTTTTCGTATCTGCAGGTACGTGTTGCATTATCGCTGCTGAATCGCACGCTACGCGTTGTCGTACAAAGTAAGTATGTGTCCTGTCCTTCAGCTTGCCATTTGCATGTCCACAATTAAAAAGCCAATTATATTGTATGGCTTTTCCTTACGAGCAAAGGCTACAATAATCTTGTTGAGTTCAACACACACCGTGGTGTGTGTGATTCAAAAGGCAGGTATTTCCGATATCTCATCCTCATACCTCGGTACTTGCGTCGTGTGAGGTGTTAGAGGTTTTGGTCTTGTGGAGCTGGACAAATATTGAGTGGCGACGAGTGCTACTCGGTACTCCGTACATGGGGAGTAATTTACCCAGAACCTTGGGATTTCGCTCTGGGAGGTTGATAAAAGTGGATTGGTAAGATGCAAATCAAAACGAACCTACGGCCGTAACGCACCTCGCATTCGATCCCTTCATCCCCCATGCCCATCCCACAGAGCACAGTGCAGCTTCGACTCCTCCTTCCTACGCCACATTTGCAACCAGGAAATCCGTCCAGAGCAATCCATCAAACACCCGATCCGGCTACGAAGGAACCTGTAGCAAGCCGCACCGTACGACTGGCTGGTAGGCCATGCGGCGTGACTAAGTAAGGTTCATTGAAGCAATTCCTTTTGGATAGTGCAAGAAAAAGTATTCGTTATCCCAAAGAGGACAAATAGTCGAGACCCTTGAAAACACCCATGCTTCTCATGCGACATCGGTTCCATCGGCGATTTGGTCATGGCAAGTATGCGAGGATGTCTCTCTCTCTCTCTCTCATGGAGACTTTTTGATATGTGTCCGATTGGTTGGGAAAACGAGAGAGGTTGTGGTGCTGTGTTCCTTTTTCTTCTCTCTTTCTGAGGCATCGGGTTCGGGGTGTGTGCTTACTGTATGTGTCGGGCGGCGTTATTTCGTTCTTGTTCACAACATCCATGCGACGCGATGGGCATGTATGGGAGGATCCATACAGTAGTAGTAGTGAGATCGTAGATTTCTTTATTTCATTTTGCGAAATGGCATTTTTTGGGGTCCGTTTCCACTTTGGAGGCGTGGTATGCCTGTTTCGGTATACAATCATGATGGTGACGATATGATAAGTTTAGACGTAACGGGAATATGATGAGACCTCGTAGTCAAGAAAAGTCCACATCCACATTTAAAAATCATGTACGTACTTGTGTTGTACCATACCATACGCGTGCAGTTCATGCATACAATCAAAGTACAGTAGCACTGCACCAGCACAACTTCCCAACGCGGAAAATCAACAAACCGTAAGCCAGACCGTAAGCCAAGTCAAGCAAACAGGAAGAAACGATTTCAAAGCGAAGAGGGCGTTACACCGAAGCGCTGTAAACGACGCAGGGCCCGCACTGCACCAAAATTTGGGTTTCTATTATTTTTTTAATTTTTTGGAGGATTGAATCCCCATAGAGTTTACCTTTCCTCGTATATTTTAAACGAGCAGGGCGTACACTCACCCCGCCAATTGGGTGGGTGGATTGGCACGGCGGGTTTCATACAAGTGCCAGTGGCTCTTCATTACGAGCCACCCGAAGGCCCCTGGGACTGATTGGCGGGCTCGAGGCGAGGGCTGGCTTTGGGTTGGTTGGCGGATACGAGTGTGGTGGAGGATGCAATAATTCGGCTTTTGCTGTTGTGTCGTAAGACGGGGGGACGAACGGGGACGGGCCATAGAACAAGGGCGAGGGGGTGTGGTGGTGTTGGTTGAGTGCGTTCTTATTACATACATACTGTTCGTTGTCCCGTACCTTTTCTTACTTTACTTATGGATGGGTATATCTGATTCTTTTTTTGTTCTTCGAGAAAAGGTGATTGACCACTGGGAATTGGATAAGCTTGGCAAATCAATCATTCGTCGACTGGAAACTGGAAAGAGATCAAGAGGGTGCTGTTACAGTACAGTGTTGGTCTAATTCAATGACTCGAACTGTTGAGGACCCGAGGATGACCGAATCAATGTTGGTGATGGGATTGAATGGCGAGGAGGTGGCTGAGATGAGAGTGAGGAAGACGAGAGAGGGAAAACCAAAGAGCAGAAATGGTTGTCGGACTTGCAAGTAAGTTTCCAAAATATGCATCCTCATCCAGACATCCAGACGTCCAGACAGCCTCGGGTGGACCCATGAATCCGGAGATCAACGATTTTCACCTCACATTTTCATCTCACGCCACGATTTCGAAAAAACCAAATTCTCACAGGATGAGTGTGGAGAATGTGAAGTAATGATGATCCTAACAAAACTACAGATTAAGAAGAGTTAAATGCGATGAGACCAAACCTCACTGCATGCGCTGCACGCGTTTCGGCCAACGCTGCGACGGCTACATTGCCAAAGCACCATCCAAACAATCACTTCAGATCACCACCACGCGCACTTTAGCTCCTCGCGCGGTGACCACCAGTCCCAATCCCACGACGAGCACAATCCCAACTTCCAGCCCCAACGCCGCATCATCCGTCTCGCCGCCATTGGCGAACCAATCCGTTTTCTCAGATCATGAGGAATGGGACGCTTTTCACCGATTTCGCGTGAGGAGTGAGAAGGAATTGGTAGGTGTGGAGTTGAATGGATGGAGTGAGCTTTTATTGCAGGCTTGTTCGAGAGAGAGTGCGGTTAAGTATGCTGTTTTGAGAATTGGGATGGCGGGTGCTGAATCGACGAAGTCGCCTCAGGCGAGTGGGAAGTTTTATGGCGAGCAGGATTTCCGAGCTACTTTGACGGGATGTTTACTTTCTTTTTGCTTTGATGAGTTCAGACCTACGGGTGCCCAGTCATCAAAGGAAAGGGTGATATCGGGATTGCGTCAACTTCGAGATTGGACGTTGAGTGCATACTCGAATGAGCAAAAAATCACTTCGGCAACAACTATCTCAACGGCTTTCCACACGCTAGAGAGGGAATATGAAGTCTATCACTTGGAGACAGAAAAGCAAGCGTATCAGAGAGTTGCTTTGAGTGCTACGCACCACCAGATGCCACAGACGTTCGAAACCCTCTCCTCAGCACACGCCTCCCTGGAACTTATCATCAGGAGAAGTATGCACTGGCTACGCATCCAAAGAGCCGAAGCCCAAACCCAAATACAGACGAATCCACCATCCCCCCAAACTCTCCCATCATTATCCTCATCGCCCGTTCAGCAACAACAACCACTTTCACCATCATCAACATCCGAAAGCAAAGAATCCCTTCTCAACTCCTACACGCGCTGGGACATCTCTTACGGCCCTCTTCTCAAATTCGCCCGCAGCAAAGGAAGTTCCGAAGAGAACTTTCTTGCTGCAAGTCTGCTTCGCTTAAACTGGTTGGCTGGTTATTTGAGCATCTCTAACTGTTTTTCCTCGACGGAACTCGCGCCGTGGAAGGATTGTGACGATGGGATGGAACGGTATCGAGGACGGCAGTTTAGGATCGAGATTGATGAGTTCACTTCGATTGCGACGCTGCTTTTGAAGAAAAAGGACCATTTACTACCTCAAGCGGATGTTAGCATGGGTGGTGTGGACGACGGGGAGTTCGAGCAGGGATTCTTCTCGGTTGAACTGCAGATTATCGTTCCAATGCTTGTAGTAGGATGGATATGTAGATTTAAATCTCTAAAGCAGTTTACGATCGAGGAGTCAAAGAAGGGAGAGAGGAGGGAAGGGATGTGCGACGCGGTGCTCCTGGGGGTAGTTATGGAATGGGTAGATGCTATAGAAGAGGAGTACAGAAGTGAGCACGAGACTACGGTGATGAAGGGTTTGGAGCGAGTGCAGGGAATCGAGGCCGTTTTTGATAGTGCGAGGGCGGTGTTGGTTGCTAGGTGTTCGGGGCCAGCCAGGGAGCCTGGCATGAGGGGCGTATTGGTGACGAATAGGATTCAGATACCTTGGTCGTTGAGCAAATAAGATTTTCTTTTTCGCTGGTTGTTGCGGAGTTTGTACAAATTGGGCAAGGCTTGAGGATATATGTTATGTATGCATTTTAGGGCGTTGGTCCATGGGAGATGTCAAACCACATAGGATGGTGTGATCAGTAGTAAAGTCGAGTTTCTTGCTTCAAGCCCGAGTCGTCCAGTTGAACAGGTGACGTCTGCTGTGGAGAGTCCATAGACAGAGTACATACGAGATTGGGTTGCTCAAGGCATGGTGGAAAGATCGAAGGTAGCTAAGAAGAAATGAAAGTCTTCAAAAATTGCAATACAGGTTGCTTTGGCTGGCCCGTGTCTTGGCGAATACAGGGGAAGAATGGCTGGTTGGACTTCAAAGCACGTATATAGAAGAATTCAACATCAGAAGACTCAGTTAAGAAGTTGAAATTAGCTTGGTAACATAAATGATAAAGTAAAGAAAATCAAAGCACCTTATGCCCACACAAAAAGTCCTAGAGTAATACTTTGAGAACCAGGTAAATCCATCAAAACTTGTACCTTCCACAATCCATTGGTTGAATAGTTATTTTGTATTTATTTCTGTTCCATGTCTATTTACTCCCATTTTGCATTTCCTAAAGTATCGACAACCCCGCTTAAAAAAAATTGCCATAAGCTACGTATGTTTTAAATTATACACCTAGGCGCCGAATGCATACCCGTTCCTGACTTCTATGCAAGACGAAGAAAAAGTGAATGGTGTTTTGACTAGTCTGCTTTGATTGCACTGTGAAGAATTACTTGTTAGTTGAGCTTCTTGTGGGGAGGTGATGTACATAGAGAGAGAGAAGGAAATTTACCCATAAATCCTCCTTACAAATGCATACGCCGTCAAGAAACCGACTGTTCCGCATAACAATCCATAGACAACACAGCCCACGAAGCTATAACTGAAGAACAGCAAGCCACTTACAAAGCCCTCGATATGTAAACGGGCAAAGTAGTAGTATACGCAGTACAAGAAGACCCAGAAAGAACTGCCGGCGCCAATAAGGAATGAATGCCACCACCAGTTGTAATCCTCAGAGCAGAGAGCAATGTAGATTGTGACGATCGTGACTTCAGCGATGGTGAGAATGAGGATAATGGAGACGACAGAAAGGAAGCCGAAGACGTAATAATAGCCAGACTTGTCGAGCCAGAGGGATTGGAAAACGAACAGAAGTTCGATGAAGATGACGGCGAATGGAATGAGACCTGCGAGGAGGACGGAAGCCGGGTAGCGGATATACCAAGCGAGTTCTGGAACTTGGCGGGGAAGGGTGGTGGTTTTGGTGGGGTGTTCCCATGCTCCTGTGTTGACATATCCGTACCAGGATCCAACGTAGACGAGAGGAAGTTGAATACAAAGCCACAGGAGAACGATTGCTACTAATGTTCCAAAAGGAATAGCAGTTGAAGATGCTTGCGCCCATACGAAAAGATTTAAAATGAAGACCAGAGCGAACAGCAGGCCCGGGAAGAGGATGGCCGTAATAATGGTGTTCAGGCGCCAGTTTTTGCCATTGAAGGTTTTGTAGACACGACCAGAGAAATAACCGGAGAAGCAACCAGCAAAGACGAAAAGTCCCACACCAACAGATATAAATCCACCACGGAAAGAGGGGTTAAGGACTCCCAGGCTGGAGAGGAAGAGAAGTCCAAAAGCCATAAACACTAATTGCATGCCAGATCCAATCAGAGGAGCAAGCAAATATCCATAGGCTGGGGTCCGGAAGACATCACCGTGAAGCAATTTCCAGCCTGTGACATCCTCTAATGGCTCCTCGTCAGATGAAACATCTGCATCATTTTCCGTATCTCCAATCTGCTCAAGAAGTCCTCCTGTCTTCTCCCCAAGCTTTGGTGTACGGACTCCGCTTGCAGGTCTCGTTCGTCTCTTGATTCGAATCTTTCCATCTTCCGCAGCAGCCTCTTTGTAGGTCTTGATATCACCACGGACTGTCCTGGCAAGAATCACGGCCACGATGGCGCTCAATAGACCAGAGATAACAAGCGAATTGATGATTGCCAGCCAGTGAATTCTAGAGCCCTCTTCTTGATTGACAAAGTACAGATCCCATCTGTGTGCCCACTCAATCTTGTCTTCCTCTCGGAAATAAACCGAATAAGTGTATGGGATATCTAGGGTTGCACCGTCCTCGACTTCGAAGTCCTTTTCCGGTGGGTAGTATGAAGAATGGGGGTATTTCGAAGCAAAGTCTATAGTTGAATTTGGTGCTAGATAGAGCTCGAATGGTTCGTCCGCCTCGTTAATATCTGCAGGGCATCCATTATCGCGTTTTCCGACATCAATGCTCTTGGTATACACCTCAAAGCCCACAATTACCTTCTCGCCCCTATCACCCTTCCTTCCGGGGGCTTTGCGGTAACGAATGACAATTGTCAGGTGGTTGTTGATGTAGTATCGGGTGTGTCCCTTTCCTGGAGAAATATCCTTGTATCCCATTTTGAATCCAGCAGCATAGTATTTTCTCGATTTGTCGACTGTGACAAAGCTGGTTGCTCCTGGAAGGTTGTCCACAATCCATTCGGCCACATATCCGTCCCTGACCATCTGCTTCGCGCGCTTGAGATCTTTCCTGCTCACACTCTTTGTGCACAAGAAGTTGCAGACCTGGTCCTGGCCCATTGCCAGCTCGATATCGGATTGTGTGATTCGGTCGCCCCGGAGGACTTCGCCGAGGTTGAGGGAGATGCTCTGGCCGGAAAGGAGGGATGAGCCTGCATGGTGAGAGCCGGTTGGAGGGCAGACGAAGGGGAGATCGTAGTACGCGTATTGAAGTTGTGTATTATCGGAATAGACCTTATTTACCAGCAGCGGAATAGCTTCGTCGTCTTTGTAGCTTTTGATGGACCAGCCTATACAACAACAATAAGTGCGAGTCCAACAGCATCCTGCAGAAGCTACGAACCTGGAATATAGAAAGCCTGGCAATAGGAAAATGTAATTAAGAAAAGGAGGCATCGACCCACAGGCAGACGAAAGTTGGGAGCCATTATGTATTATTTAGGGGGTGGTCGTCAAATCATCCAATTCGTTACTGACGTAGAAAATCCTCCGGACGGGGCAGAGAATTCCAGCTATCTCTCGGATCCAAAGTATACTGTGATTGGGATTGCAAAGATACAAAGTGGTCGAGGATGAGGATGAGGTTTCGTACGACCCGTCGTGGATGTAGGTTGTGGTTGAGATGGCGTTGAGACGTTGCTAGTGAGGATGAGGCGCTGTAAACGAGCGTAATTGGCACAGATGGCCGAAGATGAGGTCAGAAAGACTGCGAGAAACTAGGAGCTGAGTCTGCAGCTTATGTACGAGAAGTGTGAGGAACGAAGTGTGTGTGGGAGCACTCTGGCAACAAGATAATTATTGATTTTTGAGAGATACTTGGTCACTCCAGTCCAGGTATGGGGAAATAACTTGGGCGATTTGCACAGGGGGGGCCACACACTATTCTTAGACGGTCTGGCCAACTTCACCCACTGACACGTGAGACTAGCCCCTTTCTTCTACAGCACAATCTCCTCTTCATCAATTTTGCTTTTTGACATTGTGGGAGAGAATCTTGTATCTGTGGACTTTTTCCCGGTTTCGAACATTACCGATAGAAGATTCAAATTATGATTTCTCAGAACTTCCTACGTTGTGGCATTTCAGTTGCATGCATGATTAACATTTTTGTTTGAGGAGCATGATAGAGATGCGAGAGAAGGGCAGATTTCCATTTCTAGAACATCTTGTCTTGACTTATTGACTTTCTCCTGCATAAATGCTAATTTGTTCGATCGGATGCCGCAAAGAGGAGCGATGGACACTGCCCATGCCTGCTTGATGTATAGTTGGCCTGTTTCTCCATTTCAAGAGCTGGCAAAATTTTGATGCAGCGCAGATCGTGGGAAGAAGAATGAGGGTCAAGAGAGAGATTGCAGGTATGAATAGTAGCCAGCGAAACACAGCTGGGCAGCAATTCTGTGACTAGCCGTAGGTAAACTCAGGCTCTTTTGTTGTTTTCATGATCAACCTCTATTTAATGTATTTCCAGAGCCCCTACTTTCGTCAGTGGATTTCTCAAAATCAAAATGTTGAACTTACTTAGGATTTGCTTCCACATATTCATCCCATTCTCTGGCCTTCATTGTCTCCGCATCCCCTTTCTCATAATTGTCCTCATCCGGCTCAGGACTGAGACCACTGGCTGCTCCACCGCCTTCGATTATACCACCTCGAGCTCGCTCTTCCTCCAGATACTCATCAATTGTCATGGTGGGTAGATTGTGTCCCGACCTGAAGACACCATCCTTCAGGGTTTGTCTACTGTCCAGTAGAGTGAACGGGCGTAAAGGTTTTCCTCCCGAGCTCAATATAGGACCAGTGTTTGCTGCAGACAGACGCTCTCTGCTGTCCAGCCTCTCTGAATACCCGTCTTTATCTTCAAGGCCCATCCTTTCTCTGAAATCTCGCTCGAGTGATTCGGGACCGGCGGGAGGTGTGGGTGGTCTCATGGCGAGAACATCGAGTTCCCTATTTAACGACTCGATGGATTGGAAAGCTTCGTGTGTGCACAGGGCAATGTTGGTGAGCTGGAGCTCTCGAATTGCATCGTCATCGTTCCGAAGATAGGCCGGGTTTTGTGCTAAAAACTGCAGCTATTAGATAAGATTCAGATGCTCCGGTCTGTACTGCCTACCTCCAGCTTCTTCTTCAACTCTTTCTCCTGCTTGAAATTGGCTATTTTTGCCCCCCGCCGCGCATTAGGATCGGTTGTGGAGATGGTTGCAAATGTGGTAGGAGATTCCAGGTAGTCTTTGTATAGCTTTGTCTCCGACGAGTTGAGGATATCATATTGGTCCAGCAGATTTAGGTATCGTTCGTAAGCTTCTCGTGCTCTTGCTAGTATACTCTTTCGGTCCTTGTTGGCCACTCGTTGGACAAGCTCCGCCAGGCGGTAGTTGACGAGAAGATATCTATAATTTGTAAGCACAAGAGTTGTAAAATAAAGCAAATTCGTACTGCAGATCCCCGGACGCCAAATCCTCCAAAGACTCGTTTGGACTGAAGAGGGAGATGCGATCAGCTAGCTGTAAACAATCTTCGTAGGTCGCAATGACGGCAACGAGGTTCTGCTGGTAAGTGGTGGAATTTAAATCGTGGGAGGACTCTATAGTCTTCCGTTGAAGCTCCGCAGAGCTATAGAGAGATTTGATGTTTTGTTCGGCCATTGCTTGTGCTTGATTGTCAAGAGAAGAAGGATGTTGTGGTGATGGTAGTGGGGGAATCCAATTGTTGGAGGGGGAAGGCTGAGAAACCGCCAAGGCCGGGAGAAGAGGCAATCGAGGCAATTCCGCTGGCCTCTTGACTTGGCAGCCTTCGTCCCATCTCGACGCGACTACATCTTTTGTTTCGCGTATCGACGTTACTCGGACAAACCACACCTAAACCCTAATCTCATAAGTCCGATCAAACAAGAAAGTCTGACGATACTGAAGGTA
>JBAMDN010000639.1:0-43788 GCA_037074945.1 Tetracladium marchalianum | reverse complement strand
TCAGAGGTAAATGAGAGTATGATCGAAAATCCACTGTGGAGCACGTCAAGAAAGCTGCTGCCAAATCGCGTAAGTCGGAACCTGTCAAGCGGATTGAGAGGTCGAATGATGCCGAGGAAGATTTGGGCCTATGGGAGAGCCAGTACGTTATTAACCTTCTTGTGTACTTCCATTAGTGGTGATCCCTAGCTAACTTGTTACTGGGCAGGCAATTAGTAGATTTCGCGACAAGAAAGGAGAAGGACAAGGTAGTGACCGCGAAAGCCACCTCGAAGTTCAAGACGCTGTTCAACAACACGGTCGAGGATGACGAGAAGGCATTGATTAAGCAAGTCGAGACTTTGAAGGAAGAGTCGTAAGTCGAGGTAAATCTCTCCTTGCAGATGCTTGAGCTGATGCTGCATTTCAGTGAGCAACGCGAGCTGGACTTTCTCAGCTCCTTTCACGACGCATTCATGGCTTCCAGGCCTAAAAGTCCATCAGCCGAAGGCAACACTCGTGGAAAGGGTCATTCTCCTCCTATGGTCTTCGCTTCCTTGCACGATCGAAGTCAACAACTCCTCTCCAACGCCACGACAATTATCGTACTGTTCGAGAAAGCCAACACTATGACCAGCAAGATTGAAATGTCGGATTTGATCAACGTCAAAGAAGCCGAAGACGCAACGAACCGAACACAAGAAATCATTGATCTCGGACGGAAGGTTGGTATCGAAAGATATGAGACGATGTTGGCGGGTGACAAGACCAGGAATGCATACGAGAGCGAGCTGGACGAGAAGACGGCCGAGGAGTATTATCCTTCAGAGCAGTTTGAGAATTCCACGGGTTGGGGTGTTATTGCAAGGAAGGCAGAGAAGTATAATAGGAAGTTGTTGAAGGCTCTTCCGACGAGAACGATGCTTGTGGAGTTGTGAAAGGAGGTTGAAAGTGCTTGCAAGAAATGGCTTGGGTTGATGATATGGGATCAATTGCTACAAGGAACTTTTGCTAGGAGTACAAATTAAGAAAGGGCTGCTATTCAAAAATTAATTACAAGACTAGATTTACTACAAACAGAACTGAGACAATGTACCCCATCATTACCTAGGTAGATACCGTTGTTTCCACTAGGAGCACTTGCTCTCTGTACCTTCGCACATGTGACTATAGAACGTCGAAATCTGCACGACATAATACTCAAGCAATTTGGCTTTCAAATAAAAATCTACCAACTCCTAATTATCTTACGATATCTTGTATGCATATTACAATTACTGGCTAAGTACAGTACATAGATCCAGGTTCAAGTCCAGAAAAAGGCAAGAAGATGAAATTATACGCCTATTGGGAAGACAAAACACAGAAAGGGATATTTTCATATCGAAAGACCCAAAAACAAACATACCTAGGTACTATTGAGTCGCATATTCGTAGTGATCATCTCACTGAGAAACAAGACGTGCTGGAGTGACCAAGCTTGTGGAGGCTGCACGATGGACGAAAATGGCAGACCGGGTGTTGTTATCTCAATATTCCGTGAACAGTCTCAGGATAAAAGACTGCATCTATAGATTAAACATTTTATTTCAATTGAATTGAATTGAACTTTTGGCTCGTTGTAGTTGAAAGCATCTCTCTATGTTGTGAGGTTGAAGAAAAGTCTGCCAAGATTCACGCCGCACGGACCATCTGAGTTCGCCTAATTTTCCATCCCACATTTTCCTCACTTTCAATTTTCTCGCTCTTTGCGACACAACCTTTCAACGACCAACGACACCCGCCGACAACCCCCCAACCATAATTCAAGATGGTATGCTCTGTTTCGGACGTTCAATCGATACGCCATGCTGACTTTCTCAGGGTGCCATGAAATATATCGAGGAGTTGCAGAAGAAGAAGCAGTCTGATGTTCTGCGCTTCCTTCTCCGAGTCCGCTGCTGGGAGGTAAGCTAAATCAACCACGAAAAATCCTCGACCGACATCGAAACCGACCCAATACTTCGAAATACAATCTGCGGAAATATTGAGAGTATTGCGGACGTGGACATGGACGTGACGTGGAATGTGGGCTGTCTTTTTAAGATGCTCTTGCTATACAGTCGTTGAACTTTGCTGAGACTGCATAATATAGCTCCGTCAATTGAATGTCATCCACCGAGCCTCCCGACCATCTCGCCCTGACAAGGCCCGCCGTCTTGGTTACAAGGCCAAGCAAGGATACGTTATCTACCGTGTCCGTGTTCGCCGTGGAGGTCGCAAGCGCCCAGCACCAAAGGGAGCAACCTACGGTATGTGTACCCCCTCTTGTGGGAAAAAGATTGTTGAAATGGGAGATCGAGACTGACCCAAATGCCACCCACAGGAAAGCCAACCAACCAAGGTATCAACCAGCTCAAGTACCAACGTTCCCTCAAGTCTACCGCCGAGGAGCGTGTCGGTCGTCGTTGCGCCAACTTGCGAGTCCTCAACTCCTACTGGATCAACCAGGATTCGACCTACAAGTACTACGAAGTTATCCTTGTCGACCCTCAACATAAAGCCATCCGCCGCGATGCTCGCATCAACTGGATCGTCAACCCAGTCCACAAGCACCGCGAGTCCCGAGGTCTCACCGCCACTGGCAAGAAATCCAGAGGTTTGGGCAAGGGTCACGGATTCAACAAGACCACTGCTGGACGCAGAAAGACCTGGAAGAAGCACAACACCCTCAAGCTCCTCCGTTACCGCCGTTAGATGTGTTAGTGGGCGTTTTAGGTTGTTTGTTCTGCTGCTCTGGGGGTGGATGGGTTATCGCATGCACGGCTCTGGTTCTTGGGATTGCAAAAAAGCACCCATGGAAATGATTCTCTTTTCTCATATAATGATGAATTGAACGTCTTTTAAGAGCATGATATTTCTTTACAATTAGCCCTGTGAATGTGTGACATATCTATGTAAGGACGGATTTGGGTTACAGTTTTGAGTGTTTCAAAATGGTGACGATACTTAACACGAGAGCGTATGCAGGAGTTACTTGAAACCAAGGTCGATGGAAATATGGCATGGTCAGCAGATGTTGAATACGAGGTTTTTTTGCCATTCAATACCCTCCCCGCAATGATGTAGAGACCCCAATTGTGAGTGAACAATGCAAGTTCTTTAGAACCCGCAGTTAGTCAAACGCCGTAGCTAGAGAGAGCTGGACCGAATGCGCTGCTCCCCAGAGTCATAGGAAAGCGCGACTTAAATAACCAAGCCAGCTCTTTCTCGCAGCTTCAGCTGAGCAAAACAGTTCTCATGCCCCCTGCTACGAGGTGGTAATAACTTATGACCCGACTCAATGACCAAGCTACCATCAATTCACCCATTGCACGTAGCAGTCCCCTCTTCTCAACGACAGCTGCGCAATGCCTCCCTGGACCAGTCGTCGACTGCTCTCCCCCAACTCTCGCAGTGAGTCGGGCCCTGCTGCGGCTGGAACGAACTCAAGTACGGGTACCTCTCACTCTCACTCTTCCACTACTACAAGATCGGGTTTGGGAGAGCGAGAGCTACGAGAAACAGGAGCGGGATTGGGATTGGGATTGGAATTGGGATATTCAGCGAACAATGTGAACGCCCGCTCCCGACTTACCGAATCGGATATTTTAGAACATGCCTACGGCATCCCCAGTTTACCCCAGCACACACAAATTCAACATGGCGCATCTGCGACTGCGAAGGACAAGCTGTCGTCGCGAGCAACAAGTCAAGGCCATGGTCGGTCGATGAGCCATCCCTTCCCATCGCTGTTTTCAGGGAAGAAGAAGGGACGGAATCATCATCAGGATGGGGAGACTGGTGGTGGAGTAGGAGGAGGAGGGGCATTGTTTGATTCTACAGACGATGATTCTTCTTCACCATTTAAACCAAAAGTCGCGGATAAGGATTTGAGAACGGGGAAGTGTATGACGTGCGATTCGATGGTGCGCTGGCCAAAGGAGTTGAAGGTATTCAGGTGTACGGTATGCTTGACTATTAATGATTTGAAGGCCGTGGTGTTGGAGGTGAGGGATGGCCAGAGAGTACCGCCAGTGAAGTCGGGTACTGGCGGAGCTGGTGGTTTCTTTGGGCAGTCTGCTCCGTCTGTTAAAGGTATGTAAATATACTACCCACTTTGGTTTGGTGGACAGTTCGCTCATTTTGTGCAGTCAATACTTTGTCGGTTGACAAGACGAAGCAACTTATTGATAGTTGCGTGACGATGTATCTTCTTGAGCGAATGAAGGAGGCTGATGGACATACGTCGAGTCCTATGAACTCCCCTCAACAGTCACCTGAGTTAAATTACCAGGCTTCTGTTGATGGAACTCTTAAACCTCCGCGGTCATCAGAATTTCTGCTTCCTTCTCCGACAAAATATTTACGTCGACCTGTTGGAAATGCGAGCGAATCCGCTGCCTCCAGGCCTGGAATTCCCATTCGACACGAGGACGGAAAGTCAAGAATAATCCCGTACTCTTCTTCCTCTCCTGGTACCTTTGGAGCGCACATGGAGCAGCGAGGTCGAGAGATTCAAATGCGCCAAACTCGCCAACAGACCAGTAGGACTTCTGGATATCATGAGGAGGACCCCGTTGAACGGGAAAGGCAGAATGCAGCTGGGAGCGCCTTTAAACCCCTGGAGGAATACATCGTTTCTTCTTTTGGGTCGTATGAGGGTATCAATGCTTCGTTTTCAACAGCCCGCCCAGCTTTGGTCCCACGAGCAGCTAGCGAGGGGAGTAGCAAGCACATGGCATCACGGCAAATATCTAGTCGACAGGCTCGAGCAGAAGCCCAGCTTTCTGAGATGGATGCCAAGACATTGCTTATCGGTGATATTGCAGAGAATGGCTACTGGTGGACAGGAGAGCGTTCTGATGGAAAGAATTCGGATAAGTCGCGCACTCATCGTGGAGACGCGATGAGAGAGGCTATAGATGCCGTTACCTTGAAGTCTCCACGAATAGATTGGTCAGAACTTTCTGAATGGTATTATATCGTAATCAACGCTGGTAGAGGTTGGCGAAAGAAGCTGGATGATTTTGCATTGATGGAGTATCATGCCGTACCCCATCGATTGACTGATCAGGAGATGGAAGATATCGAGGAGCAATTTATGGAGGGACAATCGCGGATTCAGAGGGTATTATTAAAAGCTACAGAAAGCTTGTTGAAACGGCCCTCAAGGCCTTTGAACGAACCAAGCGACCTGAGGTTTCTTCTCATCATTTTGGCAAATCCTCTACTGTATCCTTTACAGCCGCCGGTAAGGCATGGGGAGAGGGGCAGTTCAAGATCCAAATCTCGAGATATTAGACCTTCCATGAGATCACCTAGCAGTGAAGCAGTGAGACGAGGAAATATACCTACATCGCCACATCCGCCCAATGCAAATAGAGGAAGCTCGGGTCAGCACTCTGGTATTATTAAACGCATTCTTGGACTTCTTTCTAATGTTCCGAATGAGTCTCATCACCACCTCGTTTCATGGCTTGCGAGATATTCAGATAGCCAGTTCCAGAAGATCACGGATCTCATTGGTAGTTTTGTCACATACCGACTAACACGACAACACGGAAAGAAGCGTGAGGTTGAACATGATCTTACTGCTGGCTTGATCCCTCACATGGGAGGTCGGGGAGAGAGCACACCAGCTGCATTGCATGCGGCGCTTGGTGCTGGATCGACACCACAATCTTCCAAGAAGGGCGATAGCAAACCAAAGCCAGTTGTTTACAACGATGATTGGCAAATCAAGGCAGCCGCAAGGGTTATGTCATTGGTGTTTGCTGCGAACAACAGTGGTATGATAAGAAGAGGTGACCGCGGTTTTGTCGGTGCTTCTGAGGCAGGACATAGCGCTGGTCTGGCAGCACGTGAAAGAGCACAGCGACATGGTCAAATACTGGCCACAAGTGACTTCTACAACACCCTTCTCGATTACTCGGATCTCATCGCCGACTTTGAGGCGTGGGAGTCAAGACGTGGTAAATTTTCCTTTTGCCAATATCCTTTCTTTCTGAGTATCTGGGCAAAGATTCAGATCATGGAGCATGATGCTCGTCGTCAGATGGAGGTTAAAGCCAGAGAAGCCTTCTTTGACAGTATCATGACTCGGAAGAATGTCAATCAATATCTTGTTCTGAAGATTCGGAGGGAATGTCTGGTCGAGGATAGTCTAAAAGGGGTGAGCGAGGTAGTCGGCGGCGGGGGAGAGGAAATCAAGAAGGGACTAAGAATTGAGTTTAAAGGCGAAGAAGGCATCGATGCAGGCGGATTAAGAAAAGAATGGTTCCTGCTGCTCGTGCGTGATGTCTTCAATCCTGAACATGGTATGTTCTCTGGTCTTCCTGGAGACAACCTTCTCTAATTCTTGATAGGAATGTTTGTTTATGACGATGATTCTCAATTCTGCTATTTCAACCCCAATAGCTTCGAGACTACCGATCAATTCTTCCTTGTTGGAGTTGTCCTCGGGTTGGCGATCTACAACTCGACTATTCTCGATGTTGCATTTCCTCCCTTCGCCTTCCGGAAATTATTAGCAGCTGCTCCCGCCGCAGCTCCAGGCGCAACATCTCACGCAAAACCTTCCATGACTTATTCTCTCGAAGATCTGGCTGAGTTCAGACCCTCATTAGCCAACGGACTTCGCCAACTTCTGGAATTTGACGGAGATGTAGAGTCGGTCTTTTGCCGAGACTTCGTTGCAGATGTTGACAAATATGGAGAAATTGTACAAGTTCCTCTATGCCCAGGCGGCGAGAAGCGACCCGTCACAAACTCTAACAGACGAGAATTTGTGGATTTATATGTCAAGTACTTGCTTGACATTGCGGTCATTCGTCAATTTGAGCCTTTCAAGCGTGGGTTCTTTACTGTGTGCGGTGGTAATGCACTCTCCCTCTTCAGAGCAGAAGAAATCGAGCTCTTGATCAGAGGCTCGGAAGAACCTCTCGACATTGACTCTTTACGAGCAGTATCCAGGTGTGAGAATTGGGGCGTGCCGAATGCAACAGAGACCGAACCAGTCATCCAATGGTTCTGGCGATCCTTCCAAACAGCCGATCCAAAAGACCAGCGGAAGCTCTTGAGCTTCATCACAGGAAGTGATCGTATCCCCGCAATGGGAACGACGAATCTGGTTATCAAGTTGTCGTGCTTGGGTGATGATAGTCCCAGATTTCCTGTGGCGAGGACATGCTTCAATCAGATTTCGTTATGGCGGTATTCATCGAGAGCGAAGTTGGAGAAGATGTTGTGGTGGGCGGTTCATGAGAGTGAAGGGTTTGGATTAAAGTGATGGGTGGGTGTTTATGAAAGCATGTTAGGTGGTGGGTTGTATGGGAGGATTGGCGTTACATCGGTTGGGTTTTACTGGTGGTTGGTTCCGTTGCATTAAGTATTCGTGATGGGTGTGAAGAGAGAATTGGTAGGTGGCGTTTGGTTTCGGTGGGATGGATGAAGGCAGTGCTTACCTAGAAAATGAATAATGAAGATAAACATTTGTATTACGTACACAGTATGAGTAAAGATTTTTTCTTGTTTGATGATTGTGTAGTTGTGCTTTGACAGAATTTGTCTTACGGCATTTTGGCCGTCTAGATTGTATACATCCACTTTCTAGGTAGTCATACAACATTCCTCCTCTCTCTAACCCTTTCAACAGTTTCCACTTTATCATACACACCTGCCCTCAACACAGCACCCTCTGAACCAATTTTCACAAATCTTCCTCCATCCTCTTACTATCTCCCCTACCTTACGCCAACTCTTCAGTAACAGGCTTGCCCCTCCTCCTCTTCGGCTGCACACCCAAATCGCCCATCGCCTTGCGCAAAATAGCCTTCTCCCTTTGGATCTCCTCCCACAAAATCTTATTCTTCTTCCTGACCTCACCAATCTGGATATACTCCTCATTCATCTGCGCGAGTTCTCTCATATCCGCCGGACTCTGCTCTATCCTTTGCGCGTTGGTGGCAGCGAAGACGTCATTCAAGATCTCTTGACGCGAGCGGAGTGCTAGGGGAATGATTTTTGATGTTGTGGGAGTAGCGGAGGAGGATATAGTTTCGGGGGTAGAAGAAGTTTCGGAGCTGGAGGGGCCAAAGGAGATGGTCATTTGGCAGGGAGAGTTTTCAGTTTTGGCAACCGTCATGGGGATCGAGGGGTTGTGGTATTTGAGGGTCGTGAGGTAGCGTTTCCAGAATTGTCTGTTTGTGTGATGGGTAAGCAAGTATTGTTATAAAAGATGGAGAGGTAGGATGGGGTGAGACTGACTTTGCGCCTTGGTTTCCTTGGAATTGCTCCAATCCGATGTCCAGGTGGATTCGTGTGACTGTGGGCGAGAGAATAGCAGAGGCGCCGCCTAGACGAAGCTTGAGAAGCTAGAGGAGGAGTGTTAATTGAGCTGTTTGAGCGAGTGGAGGTGGTATGGTATATACCTTCTATATGGAGAGTTAGTAGATGTTTTGAGTGCGAAATTGAACAATTTCATGGTGGACTTACGGATTGCAGTTCGCGTGCCCGCCTTACAATCTTAACCATCTTGAATGTAGGGAGGAAGAAGTGTTGACTGGTTAGATATCAAAGTCTAGATAAATTGATACTCGCTCGTCGTCGAATATCGAACGGAATGTCTGTCGGCAACCTCAAAATAATCTACGACGCTAGTCAGGGGTGGTGACAGGATCCCTGTCGCTGCAGGCGGACGTACATAAAATATATTTCTCAGGAACAAGACGACCAAAGTCGAGTTCGACGACAACGACGTTTGCGCAAAATATATTACGGCAATGTCAATCCATTGCGCCGCCTCTATTCGGACGGTGAGGAGATTGGTCGTGAGGGCTGATCATCTGCCGACTGCTGATCTGCCGACTTTTTTGTGTCCGGGACTTCTGAACGTTCGACCTTCTCCTTCGTCGACGACAGGAAGGAGGAATCATGCGACGAGACAGCAACAACGACCACAACCAAATCATCGACAATCCCTTGGACTTACCGTGTTGCAGCGACGATGTATAGCTACTGTGTCGAGTAGTGAAAGTGCGACTACTGTTCTGCCAGCTTCCTTGACAGCACGAGCATTGGAGAAGCTCCCGCGGCAATGTCCTGGTTGTGGTGCTTATTCGCAGTTTGTGGATAAGGAGGAAGCTGGATACTACAATGTTACAAGAAGGACGATCAAGCAGTATCTGGGAACAAGTGGAAAGAGGGATAAATCTGAGGAAGATGCTATAGTGCAAGCTGCTTTGCAGAATGCAGGATCAGTTCCCAATGGACTCGACTTTGAGCCAAAGTCTGGTATGTTTGAGCACTCTTTTTTAAATGTGATATTTCATTGACTGAATTTCTATTGTATAGTTAAACCTGTGGATCCACCGTTTTGTGATCGCTGTCATGGAATCATAAACCATAGCACCGGGGTATCAATACATCATCCCACAGCCCATGCAATCCAAGATACAATCCTCGAATCTCCACACAAAATCAATCACATCTACCACATCATCGATGCAGCAGATTTTCCCATGTCCCTCATACCACAGCTGCAAAAACTGCTGAACGCTACGCCGCAACGATCCCACAACAGGAGATCTAAAGTCGACAAGTTCTACCGCGGGAAGAAGATTGAAATGAGTTTCATAATCACTCGTTCGGACTTGCTGGCTGGTAAAAAGGAGTTGGTGGATGCTATGATGCCGTATTTGAGGGATACACTGAGAGATGCATTGGGTCGGTCTGCAAAGGATGTGAGATTAGGCAATGTGAGGTGTGTTAGTGCGAAGAGACAGTGGTGGACGAGTCAATTGAAAGAAGATATTTTCGCCAGGGGTGGTGGAGGGTGGATGGTTGGAAAGGTCAATGTGGGGAAGAGCCAATTGCTCAGTGAAGTTTTCCCGAAGGGAAGAAGGGATATAGATGGGAAGAAGAAGGGAGTCGCGGATCAAATTGTTGTGGTGACTGTCAAGAAAGAGGAAGATTCTACAGAGCCAACACAAGATCCAAGCGAGGCCTCACCAGAGGTGCCTGAGATACAGGCATACCCACACAACGATTTCGTCGACGTCTCCACCCTCCTCCCTCCACCCCAACCAGAGGTAGACTATCCAACCATGCCCCTCGTCTCCTCTCTCCCCGGCACAACCGCCTCTCCAATCCGCCTCTCCTTCGGCCGCGGTAAAGGCGAACTAATCGACCTCCCCGGTCTCTCGCGGGGAGACCTCGAACTCCACGTCAAACCCGATCACCGGGCATCACTCGTAATGCGTCAACGAGTTGAACCCAAACAACAAACTATCCGACCAGGCCATTCCCTCCTCCTAGGCGGCTTCATCCGCATCACGCCCACGCACGATAACGTCGACATCCTCGCCTACAACTTCACTGCCCTAGAAGACCATCGCACGTCCACTCTCAAAGCACAAGCAATTCAAGCACAATCCGAGGAGGCGCGCAATGTAGATAACATCGCACTTCCTGAAGCAGCGGCTAAGACGAAACTCGCTGGGATATATTATCTCAAGTGGGACGTAACCAAGGAGCGAACGGGTCCAATTACCAATCCTGTAGCGGTAGGCATCAAACCAGAGAAGTTACCTTATAAGGTTCTCTCGACGGATATTTTGATCGAAGGTGTAGGATGGATAGAACTCGTTGCGCAGGTTCGAAAACGCCCTGGTGAGATTCGGACGAGAATCGCTGAACAGGAGGATCCGGATGGTGCGACGTTGATTGAGACTGTGAGAGCAGAGGCTGAGCCGGGGAATGTTTGGTTCTCTCCTCTGGGCACTAGTAAACATAGCACTACTCCCGTCTCTGCCAAAGAAAATCCAGGGTCTCGCTCGATATTCGAAAGTACACCGGAACCCTGGGAGCCTGTATCTAAATTTACCTCTCAGACTAGCAAGGAAGTAGAGGGGAATCCCTCAGAAGAAGGGCAAGAAAAAGAGGAAATCGATCCGGAGTGGCCAGCAGTAGAGGTTTATACTCCGGATGGAAAGTTCGTGGCGGCTAGGAGACCGATGAATGCGTGGTTGAATGTCGTCGGGAAGCCGAAGAAGCCAGGGGTTAGACCGAGGAAAAGCATGAAGGGTAGGAAGAAGGAGGAGAAGATTAGGAGGAGAGGGTGGTGAAGAAAAACCTAAGGAAGATTGATGGGATGGAATGTGGAAGGGGGACGGAGATGAATGTTAAAGTTGTTAATCTCCATTCGTCTTTGGGGGTGGAGGATGATATGTAAAAGATATGTGGTAGTATGTTTAGCTGAGAGTTGTATGATATGTGTGGCAAGATAAAAATAGATGGATACTTGATAAATAATGAAAAGAAATACTTTATATAGGATGATTTAAGAGGTATTAATGTTAGACTTTAACTAGTACTTTACTTTTCGTAGAGCAATAGAGCATCCACGTGCACAGTACCTACCTTGTCCAACTGTGGCATTATTATCATAATATACTATGTAGCAGGGTTGTTCACTTCAAACATGAACACAAATATACAGGTGTCTTGCAACCGAGCGATCTGATCCCATCGATGAAATGCATGCGTAGTCTGTGAAAGCCACTGATCATATCATATGTACATGCCTGCTTGCGATACTAAAATAAAGAAAGCAAACCAGCTATAAACTGCAAATTCCAATGCCCCCTCCCATCAACGCAGAAAAGAGTTTGACTAAATAATGTTTTTTTCAAAAGAAAAAATCCGATAAATAGGACCAAATGAATGCTGTCTGTCATCCCATACGAAAGGAGTGAAGAACCCACTTTAAGACGCTTTTACTTTTCCTTTTCATTTATTCAAGATAGTCTCATTTTGCTTCCTTTCTCGTTTTCTTTTTTGCTCTTGCTTTTCTTCTTCTGTCTCCTCCTCCTCACTTAATTCTTCTTCTTTATCCTCATTGATTATCTCACCCTGTGTCTTCTTCTTTTGCTACTTCTTCCCAGCGTCTCTTAACTTCTTCCTTTCTCTATTCTGGCGCAGGTTTTCGTCTTTAGCTTCTTTAGCTTCTTGAACGCGAGATGCAATGCCCGCAACAGCAGCAATGCCTTTCTCTTTCTTCTCTTCTTCTCATTCCTTCTCGGTCATATCTTTGAAGGGGCCAAATCACCCCAGACACCGGCAAAAAGATCTTGAGCTTTACGGCCCGCAAGGAAGAACAGGCGACTTTACTCTCCAATTGAACAAGTAGAAGAAGAAGAGGGACTACCAGAGTGGGAAGAGAAGGAGGAGGGAAGTTTTGAAGAGTGGACAAGAGGGTTTTCCTCTTTTCGTGGGCAGGAGGAGAGGCGAGAATACTCGGAGAGGGCAAAGAAAGGGCACGAGAAGACTTTTGAGGGGTGGCTAAGTAGGTTAACTACTAGTAGCATCCTATATATTAGAGAGTTTACATACTAGAAGGGCTAATTCCCTAAACAGGAAGAGAAGAAGAGAAATCCTCAAAAGCAGGTTCATTTGATTGGATGATCCATTCTCCGATAGTATAGGCATCTACTGTGTAATTGTCACGACCGATGGGGTGATAAGCGAGTTTCCACCCATGCCTATCATTACTGTCAGAGAACAGTATGATGGGCAAAAGCCTCGTCTCAGTTATGTTACAGAACGAGCACCTAAGAGAGCAACACCAGAGCGCGTTTACCGCTCTCACGCTGTATATATCTAGATCGGCCCCCCCCTCTTACAGAGGGAGGCCAACAGACACAATCAATCAACTCACTCCACTTTCTGGCTCACCTAGAAACAATCACTGTATTCACTGTCACTCTGCTCGTAGACCAAGCACAGTCCCATAGTAATTGATTGAAGACATGGCTATATGAGATTGGATACAGAGAGTAAATGGATTACCTTGAATGTCAAGGAGTTGTATCGTAATGTCATAGTAATTTTCAGATCGTGATTTGGTGTGAGTTTCTCTACCTGGTCTAGAGTGCCAAGAATTCAAACAACCACTGCTTAGTTTCGACATCTCTGCTACTTTAAAGTGCGCATCAGAGCAGTTTTATCCCCGGTTTGCCCAGGGCGTGATCCCACTCACTTTACGACTGTTTGGTAAAACTAGGAACGACGCAGGAGAAACGGCTGATGATCGATATACTATCGATTTGTTAATCGTACGAACGTCGAGAGGTCACTGAGATCCTATGGATAGTAGGTGAAAAGAACCTCGCTAATTCGATGATAAAGCCGAAGCCATACGACGTACTATAGCCCTTGGTTGATACTAACAAGCTGGATATGGAGGTTTAGGAGTGGGTGGAAAGGAGCCGATACGACCCTATTAAGGATAGCTTTCCTGTATCCTCTTGTTTTCATATGTCACAATTTTGCTCTGCTTTCATCACTCGCTTACCAATCGTTTCACGTATTTCACTCACTTGTATGTTTCTCATTACCAGATTGTCACTACCGCTTCGTACCCGATATACGTACGGATTAACTACTTCCCTTTTATATCATGTATACTCAATCACTCATTTTCTTGTTTACCAGTGTAGGGAAGTCAGTGATGGATCTAGTTCATCGTCAGGTGACGATGAGCTAGGAACAGAACTACTATTACACTCGGTAATCCTTACACCGGACCTATATCGGTGTAGGTCCGGGTTATGTATATAAATTACTACTTCCCCCGTAGCTTGTAGTTCTGTAGACGTAAGTGAATGCACCGAGCTTGCTTACCGACAAGTACGCTCCGTATTCGACGTGTACTCCCCGTGATCACTTTACCATTACGCTAGCGTTACCCGAGTACAACCAACAAATTTTATGCTTAACTGTCACAACCGATGGAGGTTATAAGTGAGCTTCCGGCCATGTCTATCATTGCTGTCACAGAACAGCATGATATATAAAAGCCTCATTTCAGGTATGTCACAGAACGAGCATCAATGAGCAAGCCCAGAGCGCGTTTACCGCTCTCCCTTTGTATATATCTATATCCTATATCGGCCTCCCTCTCCTACATAAGGGGGCAATAGACACATAAATTCATTTTCCTACTCTCTGGTAGATCCAGAATGATCACCGCATCCACCCATCCTCTGCTCGTAGACTTTAACACAGTGTAACATTGACTTAAATTATTTATCCGCCAGTAAGCTAGTAACTATTTTATCTAGTATACTATATAAATCTATCTCTTAACTAGAATACTAACTCGACCCTCGGGTGAATACCGATCTTTCTATTAATCTTTCTATTAACATTTCGTTCTATGAACCTTTCTATTAACCTTTCTATTAATTAGCTTTATCTTTACTATAACTATCACACTGTAGATCACTTGTATCGAGCAGTAAAGCGGTGGTTTGAAGAGTGATGTGAAGTTGTGTAAGGGCTTCACAAAAGGTGATGAATTGAGCTCTTGTCCCCTTATTAATCAGGGGACGAGTTTTGAGTAAACTAAGTGCCAAGAGCGCTCAGACCACCGGGTTCGAGCGCTGAGTCGCTGACAGCCAGCTTCATGCTGAGCTTCAGTCAGGTGATCTCACTTTCTTGTGACAATAACTAAGATTATATTACTGTTATTTCCGATTCTTAGTACTCTAGATAAAGGCCTATGGACTATAGTATAAAGTTCACCCTAATCTATAGTTTTTATAATTACCTTACACTATACAATAGGGTAAGGTGGAGCCGGATTCTCTCTAGAGTGATGGATTTCTGCTGTAGCCTAAAAAATAGTGATAGGTTTTCTCCTATAACATGGTGCAATTTGAGGAAAAGGAGTTAGTGGGTCTGAAATAATAATGATAGTAGAGATTGAGCTTGCATTCGCATTTATTCATATTACTTATTTCGGAAGTGAGAATGATGCCATATTACGGATTCACCCTTTAAAACTGCTCCTTGCTCAAATGACAACACCAGACAGTTCACCACCCAAGTGTAAGGGAGCCTCAGAATCACCGCCCAACTTGAGGTTGCGATGAAAGTCACGAATGACCGAATCGGTATCATCGACGGTTATCGCTCTAATGTCCGCTAGTTTCTTGATCTTTGCAGTGCAGACTTTGTATTCCTCCGTAGTCATCTCCATGTTGAGTTGTTCAGCTCTCGCTTTGATCGAATTCCATCCAGTCAAGCGGCTTGCGAAGTGAACATATCGGGTCATGCCGAAATCAGCTGGGTTGATAATTTCGTATGTTGAAGGGTTGTTGAGAATGGCCTTTGCGTGGATACCAGCCTAAAATAGAATGTTAGAATGTGCCTTACTTAATGTATTGGCTCAGGAGGAGTAAAGAGTCCTAATCTGGAATTTTGAACTAACCTTGTGGGTGAAGGCACAGAAACCAGTGACTGTAACAATTAGTATCCATTTTGCTGGAACATCTGAATGTCTTGGAAGGGTACGTACTGTAGTTGTTGAAGGGAATGTTGACCTCAACTGCCTGAGCAACAAGATCCTCAATATCCTTGAGCTTGTGGAGCTTGTACTTGCTCATAACATAATCTCTATCGGCAACAATCATGCGTGCCATGAGACCACCAAGAGGTGTAATACCATTTCGCTCACCAATACCCAAAACGGAGGTATCAATGTGGGTGGCACCTGCCTCTAAAGCGCAGTATGCGTTCGCAATGGCACATCCGGTATCGTTGTGGAAGTGGGTCTCGATATCACAGCCGACAACTCCTCGAAGAGTTCGGATCAGGTCGTAAACTTGTCTTGGGGAAGCACATCCGACGGTGTCTGCGATACCGACACGGTTGACACCGATCTTGTCGACGGTGTGGTAAATGTTGAGAAGGTCGACGAGATTCGAACGGAAGGAATCCTCGCTTGAAAATCGGATTTCAATGTTGTGAGACTTAACGAAGTTAATAACTTCAATTGCGGTGTTGGTGATATATGTCATGTCTTTTCCGTGGGAGTGTTCCATCAAGTAGGAGGAAGTTCCGATAACAACGTCACTACAGATTATTAGCAATTTACTATGAATAACGTAAAGTTTTCTTACACTCCATCAACACCAGTCTGCACAGCAATTCTGGCATCATCCATGTGGCAACGGATGTGTGTGAGAATCTATACTGTATAAGCAAAAGAAATCTGGCATGTGGGAAATGCTACTGACCTTAGCCTTCAATCCCAACTTGCAGATGGCCTCGCAATCAGCTCTTGATTGCTCGGATGCAGCAGGAGAAGTCAATTCAATCTGATTCCTTTCCATCAGTATATATATGCCAAGTATGCTCTCTTCAATGACTCACGTAATCGACACCGAAGTCGTCCAGAGCCTTTGCAATCTCAATCTTCTTGGCTGTGTCGAAGAAGGCATTGGCAAATTGTTCACCCTCTCGTAGAGTACTCTCAATGATCTTGAAACTCGATACATTGCTCAGGAAGTCGCCGACAGGCTTGTATGGGTTTGCTCGGGGTTCATGTGCAACTGGCTTGGTCTCGATGGCGGTGAATCCTGGGTGTTCTAGGACAAGATTTTAGCTAAAATGACTCTACTTTTCGCAGAACTTCTTACCTCCGTCGGCAGTGCCATTAGAAGAGCCATTGGCGACGGCGCCATTGCCATTTGTTGCAGATTCGGGTTCGCACGAGGGGCACATGGTGAATTGATGTGGTATTTAAAATCTGGGCAGAAGGTGGGAGAGCGGAAGCAGTATTAATTGATCGAATTGATCGATGCTGGGGAAGGTGGGGTAGATGGTGGAATTGTTTTTGGTTGTAATTGTTGTTGTCTCGGGGAAAGAGAGAGAAGATGTTCGAGGGTGAAGGAGATGGAATTTATATGTCCTTCGTTGACTGTTGTATGACTCCGAATTGCAGTTGTGGGGTTGGGGAGGATGGCGAAAAAAGAGACGGCACTCAAAACATCAACTGGTCTGGTGGAGGGGAAATCTGTGGACGCTGCCGAGATCGCAACTCCCTCCGCGTCATTGGCTAGTATCCCAGTTTCAGTCACGTGCCAATGAAACAGCATCAATCAGCGGTGAAAAGTCTGTTCGGGGCGGATGCCCGCCCGTGATAGGCGAAGGACGTCCATGGAGATGCCCCCGAATGC
The DNA here is from genome assembly GCA_037074945.1 of Tetracladium marchalianum. NCBI lineage: Eukaryota > Fungi > Ascomycota > Leotiomycetes > Helotiales > Tetracladium > Tetracladium marchalianum. The sequence goes on along the minus strand of JBAMDN010000639.1, from coordinate 26,767 downwards.
CACGGAGAGGCCAGAGATGCCACTGAGATGCAGCCTTCCAGATGAACAGGAGTCTCCGAGCCAGTCAGGATCACCAGTCAAATATGGGGTTGCATGACGGAAGAAAAGCAGAATTTTGCGGGGTTACAAGGCACATTTATCCTCGGACCATGTTGGGGAGCACGCATGCACGAATCTGGAGACAATAAGGCCAGACTGAGCTCCGCTCAATTGACTGGATAAATATACAGAAACAAAATGAAAAGCGGAAAAATAAGAGTATTTGTCACCAGGCTAGATCCACGTAGGCGGGTACACGTGGAAAGGAATTACTTATTCAGTACTTTGCATGCAGTAGATAGGTAGATATGGGTTATGAAGTCTAGAAATGCTGTTGATTTTTGTTTTACACGATCTCGCTTCTCCATTCTTACCTCTCCTTTACTCGCTATTCATCATATCATCTCATCTTAGATCAAGGGGTAACCTTGCTCATGCTAATCAATCGCTTGACACCAACCTAGTATAAAGTTAGTATACTTCGAATATACATATGGGGTTTTCAGCTTACCATCCAGTTGCCACACTCCTCCGTCTTCTCGCGCTGGATATCGACCTGTAACTTGGCTGCAAAGTCATAGTTCTTTGATGCCAAGGCTTCTGCAAGTTCGCCTAGCTTTTGAATGGTATCTGGCTTAACGAGCTCCTCATTGTTCAGGTGATCAAAGAGGAGATTGAGACGCTTCTGAGTATCCTTTACTTGAGGAGCAAATGACGCTGGAGCTTTGGATGCAACTCGTTGCATATCGCTGCTAAAGATCTCTACCAGCCTTTGCGCGCTTGCCGGAATGTGGGACCTGTCACCGACTGGGTGTTTAGGCTTGGATGCTGTTCCTACTGGCGGAGGTGGTGTAGCCCTGGGAGGTCCGCCTGTTGGTGGACGTGAACCCATTGGTGGTCCTTGGGGAGGTCCCTGAGGTGGGCCTTGAGCATTTGGCGGAGGAGCCCCATACGAAGGCTGACGCTGCTGGTCTGGCGTGAATTGCGATGATGGAGGTCCATAGTTGTTTTGGCCAATGGATGCGTAAGGGTTAGATGGTGGTGGTGCTCTCATACCGGCTCCAGGGGGTGGTCCAACTTGTGATTGCGCGCTTGGAGTTTGAGAGTATTGTTGAGGAGCGGGCGATGGAGTATACCTGTTGGATGGTGGAGGTCCAGAAGGAGGGGCATTGTATGGCGATGGACCACGAGCAATTGTTGGAGGTGGAATGGTTTGTCCAAAGTGTTGAGCCGGCGATCCCACCTGAGGCGTATAGGTATTCGCAGCAGAGGAAGAAGGACGAAGAGGGGGAGCTCCAGATGCCAACGGCGAAGTTACCCGAGCATGAGCTGGACCCTTGGGCGGTGGTGGGGGAGGTGTTGGGGTTGAACGTTGGCCATAAGGATTTGATGGTGGAGGCATGGATAGGTTGTTTTGGGGTTGGAATTGCCCTCCTGGAGGTGTGTTGGTTGGAAGAGGTGTTCGTCTAGCAGGTGTTGGCTTGTTGACCATTGGCGTATCATTCCAGTTGACCATTTCCTTTGCCTTTGGAGGTGGAGCCGAAGATGGAGTTGAGTTTCGGGGAGGGGGAGGAGCAAATGACTGCTGTGGGGCTCCGTAAGGAGTTGGGGCATTATATCCTTGTCCATAACTTGGTTGTCCGTAGGGTTGCTGCTGCTGCTGTGGTGGCTGATAGCCTTGTTGTTGACCTCCGTAAGCACTGTTTGCAGGAGCATACGGATTTGCGTTAGGAGTAGCAGTGGGAGGTGCATATGTATGCTGTGCAGCGCTGGGCGTAGGAGCGGGAGTGCCCAATGGTTGGAAACCGCCGAAATTGGTCTGTGGCCGAGCCGCTTTACTCGTGGCAGTTGGTTGAGCTGCCTTGGGAGCTGCCTTCCTCGACGCAAGCTTCACGCGGTTACGCGCAACTTCAGCGGCTGGATACTTAGCTGGCAAGAGATCCAAGTATCTCTCGGCAATTGACAAATGGCCATGAGCTGCCACAATATCGGCATACTCAGTGTACTTATCATACAGAGAAGCGAGCTTCCAGTCTGATGTCTGGAGTTGCTCCTCGTCACGATATTTCGTGACCTCGCGGAACACAGTAACCTTCTCAATAAAATTTTGAAGTGACTTGGCGTGGACAGAAAATGTGGAACCACCAGAGAGCTCTTCGATTCCTGTCTTCTCTGCCTCCTGCAGCTCCTCCATCCAGATTGTGATGACCTTCTCGAGTTTCGAACCAACGAGATAGCAGAACGCAGCATCCTTAGACGAGCCTGATTCCAGGATACGGTCTCCAAGTGCTTCGCAAAGATCCGGGAACTCGGTTGGGTCTGCATAGGTGCACAAAGTCACCATGGATTCCTTCCAGTTGCTGAGATCAGCATTGTAAACAACGTCCCACAAATTCTTGCCAATAACAGATGTCAACAGGCGGAGATAGTTGGGGCCATCGGTTTTCTTGGATAAATATGCCGATTGTGCCGTTTCGAGAAGTTCTTTGCCTCCACAATTTGCAATGATCAATGCATCTGCAATGCGATCTTCCTTCAAACAGATAGTCATAGCCTTCTCAAACTGACCCTTCATTAAGGCCTTGGTGATGAGCTTCTCAGATGCTGAGTCAGAATCAGTAAACAAGTGGAAAGGATTGTCTGTCTTTGCGCCCTTTGCTGCCGCAATTGCCGACAAGAAATCGTCTCCCTCAACTCCATCAGCGAAAATGATAGACAATCTGCTGTTCCTGGCAGTGGTACCATTGGAAGCCTTGGTCATCTCGATGTCTTTTAGGACAAGCTTTTCGAGTCCCTCCGCGGCATCCTCAGTATCATCCGTGAATCCAAGATACTCGACGACTTTCTTGCGAGGATTCTCGGCAATCAAAGTCTCAATAACTTTCCAATCAACCTTCTCGTCCTCGGTCTTTGCTTGAGAGATGTGGATTTCGCAGATTTGGCTAATGTCTCCAGCGACAAGCGCTTTCTCGAATTCCTCAGTAGCTGTTCCAACATCTGAATCAACAGTAAAGTTTGAGATCTGAATTGTTGAAGAGCGAGGTTGTCCTGGTGCACTTGGCTTAGCAGAAAAGCTCACTAACTTTCCTCCAAAACCAAAAGAGGCACCAGCAGGTCTTTCGAGCCATTTTGGTGCCTTCTTTAGTGAAAATGAGGCACCTTGTGGCTGAGTTTGTGCCTTTGTGAAGAAATCCTCGCCATCAACAATTCCTTGGACTGGGGTCTGGGTCGTGCCTGAGTTTGTGTTTTGTAATGTCTGAATGGAGATTTTTCCATCGAATGAAGCAGTAGCCGACAGAGATGGGTTATGGGGGTTGAATCTAGTCTGGAAGGTCCAATTGGTAACTTCTGGGAACTCGCCATATTGTTCCCCGGTTTGAGGATTCCAGATGAGAGTTCTATTATCCTTTCCGCAAGATATTAACAAGTCAGAGTCCTGCTGACACCAAGAGAGAGACAGAATTCCTTGGTCATGACCTTGTAGAGTGCGTTCTGGGGCATTCGAATTTCGAAGATCCCATAAGAGAATGACAGGACTTGAGTCGTCTGGGGTTGCTGTCAAAAGCTTGGTAGCGTTATTGGGATCCCAAGCGATAGCTCCCACAGCCTTGCGATTGTTGTTCAATGTGAGAGAGGCTTTCTTTGTTTTCAAATCCCATACAGTAACAAATCCTCCACTACCTCCGGTAGCAAGAATGTGAGGCACTTTCCTGTTCCATGAAACACATTCGAGGTCGTCAGATCGTGCTGCTGCATTCCCTAATCTAAATGGGTTCGAGATATCGTTGACGTCGTAAATGAAAAGCTCCCCTTTTGTTCCCGCAGTTGCCAAAATTTGTGGCTTCAATGGATTGAATTGAAGTGACTTGATTGCACCAGTATGTTTCGTTGTTCGTGTCATAAAACCATCCTCCCCGTTGATGAGCTTCTCAGCATCCCACAAGTCAAGGGAACCATTTTCGAGAGCTCCCGCAATTATACCTCGAGGGTGGTCTTCGTTCGCAGGTGCCCAAGCAATATCATGGAATCTAACCCCCATTCATTAGCTGGAGTGGTTTATGAGCAAGGTAATGATTATGCTGACCTTGAATCTGTACTTATACTTGCGATAGGTTGGAGCTCAACTCCTTGTTCGCGATCGTCTAGGCTCAAATCCCACAACTCCAACTTCGTTTCGTCAGAGAACTCTGCGTCGACAGCACCGGCTCTTGTGCCAGTGACGACTAGAGGAGAATCTGCTCCAGGGCTCCAGGCGAAGGTCGCCGTCCTGGGAATTTCGCGGAGTCTCACCATCCTGGTGAATAGGAGAGCGAGCTTCGAGATATTAGGTATTCACCAGAAGTTGTAAAGATTTGTTTTAGGGATGTTTTCCCTTCCAAATGCCGTATCAAAAGTTGTGACCGCAGAGCGATATTCGGTAGTAAGAGTGAGTCCTGATTGTTCAAATGTGGCAGGTTGAAGTTGCGTTCCAACCTCGTGGACACATTTCCCCAGAAATCGCATCCACATTCACAAAGCTTCGCACGTGATCGCAGCCTAAGAATATTTCTACAACGCGACTTCTCTCCCAGCTTGATCGCTTTGCGCCTCAGATATAGTTCAACATGACAGATCAAGCGAGATGGAAAGCAACGATCTATGTTGGAGGACTTTCGGCGTTGGTCACCACCGGAAACCTTGAGGCGGCGTTTCTTCCTTTTGGTGAGATTGCAGATGTCTCTTTACCGTGAGTTCTCGTATCTTGAATGAATATTAGAAGCTGACAGGAGTAGCAAAAACGATGCTCCAAACGCCACAGAGCCTCACAAGGGCTTTGGATACGTAGAATTCGAGGATCCAGAAGATATCAAAGACGCCATTGACAACATGGATCAGTCAGAGCTATTTGGCAAGGTTATCAAAGTTTCTGCTGCAAAGGCACCTAAGAATGTCAATGAAGGCTTAGGCAGTAAGACTGCATTGTGGGAGCAAGTGAGTTAAACATATCATCTTGAATCAACAAAGTCAAAACATGATCTAACCTACTTGTTATCTACAGGAAGGTTGGCTTGCCGAGAATGCTGTTAGTGAGGAGGATAAGTTGGCTGCAGATAGAGCAATTGAAGGTGCAAATAGGCCAGATGATCCAATGCAGGGTCTTGAAGGATTGGTATGTATTTGCTTTTGTTTTGCTCTCCTTCTAGGCTTGATGGGTTGGTTTACGGGTTTCCGGGGATTCGGATTACAACTACATTGCTTCCTTTACCTTGACCCGTGATCCTTTCAGATTTCTAGCATGGGCTGACTGGCTATAATATAGGACGTGGCAGGGCCTAAGCCAGAATGAAGAGAATATGATCCGTAGTGATTGACAAGCATTATTGGCGTTGGGGAGGGAAGGATATTATATTGGCGTTTTCCAAGCAAAAAGGGTGCCTTGCAAAATAAACCATGTACTCGATAGTACTTTCAATGTCAAAATGCGAGTGAAATGAAGAATATTTTCCAATAATTCTTGTTTGTCGTTGGGTGTTGTGAAACACACCGGTCCTCATTTTGTACAATTCCACCTCTATCCCATCCTCCCTCAAGATATCTGCAATTGTGCTCCAAACCAAGCTGGATATCTTCCTCCATGTCTCCCCTCCTAAGCACAACAATCCTCTAATCCTTTCGGTTTTGGCGTGAGAGTCGCATTTGCTTGTCTGTGAACTTCATGGCGAGAGAGTAACAAGCGAACCCAAGGGCAACGCCAACGACCACACCTGCCCTGAGCTTAGCATATGAATTTTGTGACGTTTGGGTGTAGAGAAGTGGTCATACCAATAGGAATCAACTCGGGAGGGATTTGTCTAAGTCTGCGGAGTCGTTGGGAGATGGTGTGACCTTCATAACACAATTATCAGCCTGTCATCCATTGCCCCCGAACTCCAATATATCAATTGGCCCCGATTCTTCTTCAACAAACTCCATATACCAGGACTTTATCGCATTACGTACCGCTTTGCTCCTCGTTCTGGAAACGTCAGTTAGTTATGCTAGATCATAGCTATCGCAACGGGGAAGGGCGGCCTCACTGGTACAGGTCTCATCATTCGTGGAGTTGGACGAAACATCCTGAGGGATTGAGTGGAGCGCATTGTGCTTGATTGCTGTCAAAAATCGAAGAATTGAGATTCTTGTGTTGTTGTTGTCAGGAAGCTCGGTGGTCTGAGGAAATCGGGAAAAGACGCTAGTTCCGTTTCTACGGAGTAGCCGAGCAGATCCTCAATCGACAACCTCACCTCACGCATCTCTTCTCTCAATTGAACACCACCACACCCTCTCCACTCACCTCGAATATCCAAATCAAAATTGCAATCATGTCTGACGACGACCGCGAGACCAAGCCCTTCAAGTTCGTTACTGGTAAGCTGGAAGCTCTCCCCGAATATGCCCGCCCAATAAAAATGGTACGATTGCTAACTCTCTTTGAACAGCCGGTACTTAATCCCCCATCACAACAATAGCTTTGCACATTGACCTTAACCTCGCAGGTTTCGACGCCCGATTCCCAAACCAAAACCAGACCAAGCACTGCTGGCAAAACTATGTCGATTACCACAAGTGCATCCTAGCCAAGGGCGAGGACTTCGCACCATGCCGCCAAGTACGAGAACTCAATTGAGGAAGGATACAGCGTGCTGATGGATATACAGTTCTTCTTGGCTTATAAATCATTGTGCCCAAGTGCCTGGTGCGAGAGATGGGATGATCAGCGTGGTGAGTCTTTCGGTGGAGGGTTGGATATTGCGGCTCACAGGTGTTACAGAGAAGGGAACCTTCCCCACTCGTCTCGATCAATAAATGCACAAAGAAGAGAAGGGAACATGTTAAAACGGAGCGTGCTGGAGATAAAGCAGGATGTTGGGCGATTGGTCGATGTGTATCATACGATTAGTTGGAGAGAATTGATGGAAAGAGTTTCGACTTAGAATCAATGCACGACGTGATTATTTCAAACGCCATTTTTGACATACGTCTATCAAATGGAAAAGAGAACAGAGATGGCGGAAATGATCGACAACCGTCAATCTGCATATTCTGGACTTTGAGGTCACTTTTTCCGGGTCGCGTCGAGCTCAGCAATTCTGGTGCCATTTCTCCATGTGACGAGGAGTGCCAAATTGAAGCAGATGTGGAAGTCTCCATATCCCAGTTATTAAAGTAAACAGTATTGCTGAGCTGGTACGGATAGTGTGTGAAATTTCAGTACATTTCGTCATTTCTACCTGTGGCGTTGGTTTCTTTCAATTTCCTCTCTCCGCTCTCAATCTATCATATCGCAACACGGCTCCCAAAAGTACTCTATTAGACAAGAAAATAAGCAAATTTTGTACATCCAGGAAAGAAAAGGAAGCTCTTGTTCTTTGAAAAAAATGTCTTGCAAGTAGCAACTACTTACTGAGCTCCGTTTCCACAATCTTCTGGACTACAATACTCCGACGGATTGTGGCTTACTCCATCTCTACATGGCACAAAGATCCTATGTTGCTGGTTAGTAAAAGTACAATGATATGGCCCAAGCGGGCTTACATCGACGTCGGACTTCGCCTGGATACATAAACACTATCATGTCCAGCACCTGAAATCATTCGCTGCGCCTTTATTCCGTCATTGAACCCAAGCATAGCACTAGCACTATCCTCCACGCACCTAATACAATCTTTATCGAATAGTGTTGCTTTCGTATCACTATCTAACCTCCAATCAACCTCACATCCCCTTCCCTTCTGCCCCAGGGCGTTCAACCCGCCAACTTCCCCACCACTTGCAAGCTCTGTGAAATCACTCCTCAAGATTTCTTCCAATTCCTTCACCTTCTCATCTTGCTTACTTCTGATATCAAGGGTGAAGCTAACGTGACCAGGCACCGTATTTGTACTTCCTGGTTTTAACGTCAATATTCCGGTTGAAGCTAGACACTCCATCTCCGTTGCCTTGTTATGACTATGCAAAATGAGCTTTGCAGCAGTAAGCAATGCATCCGAACGGTTTTTGAAATCCGTTGTGCCGGTGTGGCAATCCCTCCCTTCAACGGTAATTGTGAACCATTTATATGCTTGCGCTCCCTCTACAACACCAATCTTACCCCCAGAAGCTTCCAAAATGGGACCCTGTTCAATATGCAGTTCAAAATGTGCACCTATATGATTAGTTTCCCAACTAGCCTCCAGCGATCCGAGATATCCAATACGTTGTAGTTCGGACTTTTGAGTAGCCCCGCCACCTCCTACTTCTGTGGAATCGTAGGCGGTTTGGAGTGGAATGGAACCGGACCAAACGCCAGATGAGACCATGGAAATGGGGAAACGTGCGCCTTCTTCGTTGGTCCAGTTGATGACGCCTGTCGGGAAGTGTGTTGTAATATCGTTGTCATTGAGGGTTTGCAGAGCTTCGAGGCCTGCGTGAATGCCTAGGATGCCATCGTAGCGTCCACCTGTTGGCTAGTGTTTGATTTTCATTAGCTACGAGTGCACTTATTTAAGAATCTGAGAGGACTACGAACCTGGGTGTCGAGGTGAGATCCCATGTATGTTGGAGGACCTTCAACTTTGCCTGGTCGGATAGCAAAGATATTGCCTGAGAAATATTCAGCTTTCATATCATATCAAGATAAAGGAGCATGTTGATATCTACATACCCATTCCATCGACCCGAACCTTACAGCCGAGCGACTTTGTTGTCTTTACGAACCAGTCTCTGACTTGTTTGTCAGAATATGTGAGGGCAAGGCGGGACATGCCAATATCTGTTTCTCCTCTAAGCTTGTGTCAGTCTATAGCAATCTCAAACCAGTTGAATTGATCAAAATAATTGTTAACGTGACTATAAGTCTCAGGTCTCTTCACTCAGTAGATGTTTCGTGCAATTTAGAATACAATTGCAATCAATAAAGTCGTTTCTCCCTTCGTAAAACTCCCAATTCATGAAATAGCAAGAACAATCATTTGAAATGGAACCAAAACATATTAGAAGTGCACGTGTTGTTTCGAGGAATATTCAGATGAGGCTGAGAACTCACTCTCCCCATCTCTCGCCTTTACCCCACTTGCAAGTCTCGTGTAGGTCCCTCCACAACCTCTCCCTATCAACCTTAACATCCTTCAGCTGAGTCTCTGACAACTCCGTAGTCAAAAGATACATTCTTTTGGAATACGTGAATCCTCGATAGTGTTGCAATCGAAGGCTGCTACAAATGGAGGTGATGGGCCGTGGCCGGAGTGCGCTCAACATTGTTCGCTTCATGGTGCTCAATAAAGCCTATGTCGAGAACCAGTTCTGGAAAGAATGGAACGAATAGATGTTGGTTGTGGGTGAGTGTTGGGAATGCCGCAAGAGTAGGTAAGGAAAGAGGAAGGTGGGGTGCTTGACATGAGGAACTTGCTAGTGTTGTAATTCGCGATACCTGGATAGTGATGAGGGATGTTCATAGCAACACAGACCTTGCACACAGATTGAAACCAAAAGACTTGTCCATTGTGATGAAGTTAATATTCGCTATTTTGAAAGGGCATTAATACACCGGAGCACCTAACATAGGTACTCCACACTCCTATGGCGCCCATAGGGCAAACCCGTCAAATTTCCCAAAAGTCCTACTTCCGTAACGCCACGCTTTGAGATACCAATCACGATAGCCAATCCTTAAGATCTGGCTTTAAGCCTTGCCCTTCCCTTTTCCCTTAGCCTTACTCTTCGCAGGAGCTTTTGCAACTCTTCCCTTGTCTTTTCCTTTGGCTGGTGCTGGGGGAGGACTTGGCTCTCGGATTTCTTCTTCCTCAATCTGCTCCTCCTCCTCCGAATCTTCTTCTTCTTGTACGATTGTATCTTTTGCCATCTCATCCCCTTCTTCGTCACCCTGTTCTTCCTCATCACTGCTCATAAATTCATCATCATCGTCGAAGCCGACAAAGGTTCTTGCTTGTGGTTTCGACTTCGGCTTGGCTTCATCTCTAGGTGGTGTCGTATCCCTTGACTCTGTTCCTCCCATAACCTCATCCTCGCTACCAGAACTTCCTGATGCACTACCTGACGGTGTGCCCATAAGATTGTCCTTATAGTTGCCGCCTTTCATTGCTGCAAGAACCGCATCTCTTGTCCTCTCTCCGGCCTCCTCTTTATCCTCCACCCACTTGCCATCTATCCTGCCCTTGTTTCCAGACTTGATCTCCTCTTCCCTTCTTTCGGCAAGCTCCACAACTTGTTCCCATCGTTTTCTTCTCTCCTCCTTCTCCTTCTTTGCCATCTCCGGCTTAATAGCCAGGTACTCTGCCAGGGCCTTCGCCTCGTTCACGGTTCGTAGTCGTCGCCCATCTAAATTTCTGCTTGATCCGTTGCTATCCCCTTGGTTCTTCTTGCGCTTTGAGGACATGCGGCCACCTGCTGCTCTAAGTTGCGATCCGAAACCACCTTTGCCACCACACAAGGGCAGGGACAGCCGAAGCGTGAGGAAATCATCTTGTGAACTGGAGAGTAAGGATGAGATAGGTGCCTGGGATTCGAGAAGTTGCTTATTAGAGGTGGTCGTGAGAATGAAACGATTCTTATTTGGTGGAAGGCGCTCGAGAATAATCTGTTGTAGTTCTGACAGGCTGGTTTCGCAAGGAAGTGGAAGCGCCAGGGTGGAAGGTAGGCCTGATCCTTCGAAGGAAGTCAGGAGAATATTAATGGTAGAGCGAGAATCCATTTTGATGTATGTTGAAGGTTCGTGGCCTTGGAGTTATTATGAAAATGCGTTTTACAAGATACCTTTGTCCAAAAGTGTTAATGGAGGAGTAGACAAGCGTGCTGGTCGAAAGTGAATCTGGGCAATCTTCCTGTTGTTCCAAAGGTGGCTGGAGAACTGATTCAGCCACACCAACACACTGCCAAGCTCGTTTAGTCCCGCTAGTGGCTTTTTGGACTGCGCACTTCCAGGATCTTTCATTCGCGAACATTATTTGAATCTTTTCGATCCCCAACGACATCGCAACTCAGGGACCACGACAAGTAAGATTGTTAATCTGCAACTTTTGCTATAGCTGCTAATGTCAACTTAGAAGTAACTTCTACACAAAAAGCTCAGAAGAACCGCCAAGATGTATGTTCATACCACGAAACCCAGCACAATTTCCCTCTGATGTCTCCTCCACATTTTTACGAACTTCACGCCCTCCGCAGACCCGGACTAACATTCTGTCAGGTTGATTCCTACCTCCGAGAGACGCAAGATCCACGAGTACCTCTTCCGTGAGGGTGTCGCTGTCGTAAGAATGTCGAAATCACAACCGGAAAATAGATACTGATTGGACCATAGTGCGCTAAGGACTACGATCTCCCAAAGCACCCAGATATTGACACCAAGAACCTCTACGTGATCAAGGCTCTCCAATCTCTCACCTCCCGTGGATATGTCAAGACTCAATTCTCTTGGCAATACTACTACTACACCCTCACCCCAGAGGGTCTCGACTACCTCCGCGAGTGGCTCCACCTCCCGGCCGAGATTGTCCCAGCTACTCACATCAAGCAACAACGCTCCCATGCTCCTCCGTAAGTTTTGGACCATATAAGGATGTAGAAGCTAGCAGAAGGAATATTCTAACATGATTTAGTCGTGGCATGATGGGCGGAGAGGGTGAGCGCGGCGAGCGCAAGGGTTACGGTGGACGTGGTGGTCGTGGTGGAGACCGTGGTGACCGTGGAGACTACCGCAGACGTGATGCCGGAGGAGAGGGTAAGGAGGGTGCTCCATCTGGAGAGTTCGCTCCTCAATTGTATGTTGACAATGACCGTTCGTTGAATTTTACACTAATAATTTCTCAGCCGTGGTGCCGGACGTGGCGCTGGACGTGGTGCCCCACCATCTTAATTTCGCCCAGCGTCTTAATGTTCTGCTCTACTCGTTTGCTTCGACATTGACAGAAACATCACTTCAAAATTTACTACAATGGTTGGGCTGAACAGTAGCGCGTTTGGTCGAGTGACAGAAATCGCCGGGGGAGAATTGGTCGTAGTGGGAAGTTGACACTTCAAAACTGTCAGATAGCAAACAAGCTTCTTCCGAGAGTTTTGATCACTTCCTCGTGAAATCAACTACCCATTACCGAACACGTGCTGGTCTTCATAAGTGTGTGATGGATAACTCGATGCCGAAGAAAGATTGTAATTTGGAAGTGTGACAGTCGATTTGCGAAGTGAACTATGGCTGCTCATACGACAGTACCCATGCTTCTTTCTCAAGTCAGTATTACGTGAAGTGTATACGATCTACATAAAAGGACAAGGGCTCACTCTACCCAATCAAAGAGTTTACTGTAAAAAGAAGACTGCGCGTATTGTGGCATGAAATATATGACAGTCTATTTGTCAGACTTGCAGGGTACGTGTTCTTAAGTGACCTGGTTCGATAGAGAGAGGAAAAAAAGAGGGTGTGTATTTTTTGTCAACTCTTTAATATATTACAATACAGTTAGTTCTTCTACCTCTCACAGAGCTTAGGGGCTGTAAATATTAGAAGGTTAGAAATTCTTGTACTTTCGTAAAGACATCTTACAGCCGCAAATTGTGAGAAGTAAATTTAATAGCTGAGAGTTGAAGGATCTTCCACAACACCACACCTACAATCAATCTTTAAAAATGTTCAAATCCCCTCCATATATACCGTACCCCAAAGACCACTCAACATCGTCTAAGAACGAAAACAACTCAAAAGAATTAAAGAGGACAAAGATAACGACAACAAATCCATCGCACGTGATAATTCCAAATATAGTCTAGCTCTTCCTTCACTTCTTGGCACGATAAAGCTCCACTCCATTGCAATCCAATCCATCAAAAAAGTTGCTGTCCATCGACCCCGTTCATAACCTCATCAACCATCGTCCCAACTTCCTCCCAACTTCCTCCCAACACACCAAATCACGCCTTCCTACCTCTCAAACTCAACCTCAAATTTAGATACACAAAACAAAATGGCACCGAAACAACAAAGAGTCGTCGTCCAGCGAGGCGATAACCACGGCAGGAGAGGCGCCGCGCCAAAGGGATATCTACAGTCTGTTTATGGCACTTTGACTTCATCCGAGAATGCGAGTGTTGTAAGGAGTGTGGCAGTGTTTGGGGTATGTTTTCCTTTTTCTTTTTCTTTACGGTGGTGTGATGGGATTGATGGGATGGATTGAACTTCGGGAGAGGAAAGGAAAGAGATGGGATAAGTGAGAACACGCGCAGGGGGGAAGGAAGGGGCTTCTGCGATGCAATGCACTGGGATAAGAGAAGGACAGAAGAATTATGATGTCTTGACAACAAGAGAAAAGACGCTGGAAACAGATGGGCAAGGAAGACACGCTAACAATCTCTTTTCTCTACAGGTTGCAGTTGCCTTCTTCTCGAGCTCATGGAGTGAGCTTCTCTTGCCTCCGTAAGTTCTATCATATCATGTTCTTTGACTACCGAACCCTTCCAGACTAACTCTTCGTGCTAGTCTATAGATCATAGTAGTGAAGTCGAGGAATATGGGACGGGAAGGGGCGAACGACTTTCGAACACAGTTGTATTATGACATCTTAGGAAGGGGATGGATCCCAATCGGAGACAGCTGTATTATATAGTTTAAGGCGATGGATGGCTCGCATAGGAATGACATCTTTGTACTCTGTAATATGAAATGAGGGCAGAAAGGGGAGGGCATGGTATCATCACAGGCGCATAATCTAAAAATCAAATGGATCTCAACTTCATTTTCATTTCCCACGTGCGATATTTATTGTTTCATGATACAGTACAGTACGATGATATCTTGACTTCCATTCTTGAGTGGTCATGAATCGTTGAAAGTTTGTATACACACAGGGGATCCAGCCTGGTACTATTGCTACATGTCGGGGTTTCTTTCCATTCCAAGCCCCAAAATCAATCCAAAGCAACCCGGACGACTACCTTTATATCAGTCGATCATACAGAACGCCAAAACCCCATGCTTTCCCCATTCACCCACAAACCATCCATTAAACTAGTCGTGACTCCATTGGATGCTGTCCAAGGATATACCTTCTTGCACCAACTCCCATAGGGGGCTCATGTCTCTCAAAACACCAACTCGTTTTTGAACAGCGTCAACAACGTAGTCAATTTCACCTTCGGTTGTGAAACGGCCAATACCGAATCGGATACTGCTGTGTGCGTGCTCATCACTGCTGCCCAATGCACGGAGGACGTAACTGGGTTCAAGAGATGCTGAAGTGCATGCACTACCAGATGAGAGAGCAATGTCTTTTAATGCCATCAAAAGCGACTCTCCTTCAACATATGCGAAGGAGACATTGACACATCCTGGATAGAATGAGTTGGGATCTCCATTTTGAGTGGTGTGCTCTAGAGAAAGAAGTCCTTTCAGTAGTCTGTCAGAGAGCATCTTGACTCGCTTGGAATCGTACTGTGATGTATTAGCAACTAATCCCAATAAATGAAACCAAAAGTAAGAGCAGGAGAGAGCGTTTGTCAGATAGTGTACTGTGTCTCGTCAAGGAATTCTCAACTTGCTAGGCAAGGAGATCACTAGGAAAGCCATGCATATGTAAAAGCAGATCATCATGTAAACAAGAATTGAAAGAAAGATTTTTACTTACTTCCATTTCCTCCTTGGCAATACGGCATGCCTCACCGAAACCAACGACCAAAGCTGGAGCAAGAGTACCACTTCTCAAGCCTCTCTCTTGTCCTCCACCAGAAATCAAAGGATCGATTCTGACACGAGGTCGTCTTCGGATGTAGCATGCACCCATGCCCTTTGGTCCGTAGATCTTATGAGAAGACAAAGACATTAAATCAATGTTCATTTTCTGAACGTCGATTGGAATCTTGCCTAAAGCTTGTGCTGCATCAGTGTGGAAGAACACCTTCTTCGACCTACACAGCTTTCCAATTTCAGCCATAGGCTGGATAACACCGATTTCGTTGTTTACTGCCATGATACTGACAAGAGCAGTTTCTGGGCGCATAGCAGCCTCCAACTCGTCCATGCTGATCAAGCCGTTGGCATTGACAGGAAGGTATGTAATCTCGAATCCTTCATCCTGAAGATGCCGACAGCTATCCAACACGCACTTGTGTTCTGTTTGAGATGTGATGATGTGATTCTTCTTTCCACTCCTGCCAAAGAATCTGGCAACACCTTTGACACTCATGTTGTTACTTTCCGTGGCGCCGCTCGTCCAGATAATTTCTTTTGGATCGGCTCCAATCAAGTTGGCAACATGTTCGCGAGCAGTCTCGATGGCTTTATCGGTTTCCCAGCCATATGCATGGGTCCTCGAGTGAGGGTTACCATATAGGCCAGAGTAGTAAGGTAGCATAGCATCCAATACACGAGGGTCTAGTGGCGTTGTTGCCTGCATATCAAGATAGATTGGTCTTTCTCCCTCATCCATAATGGTAGCTTGTTTGAGAATTCCTAGACACCTGTGAGTGGTCTGCCATCATTGGTATGGAAATGAAGCAATATACCTGCCATCGGGCTCAACATGGCATCTGCGCTGACACCAGTACCCGAGACAATCTGGCTCTCTGGTAGCTTCCCAGTTTCTTGGAAGAAAGCCTTCTGGTCTGCTCGGATGGTGGTATCAATATTGACCTGCGCATTATCCCTCTTTGACTCCGATACATATGTTCTCCTCGATGGTCGTTGTACAGCAATCCCCGCAGCTCGTGCAACAAGGGGCGAGCTTCGCAGAAATCCAGCTGATGAAGGTTTTGATTGCAGGCAGAGGCGCGATGCCTGCCGCAGTGAAGAGGAGGCTAGATGTGGCATTATGGTAGATGATCAAGACTGTTGCTCTAGATGCACTTCATCAAAGGAACTGAGGAGGAGCAGGAGGAGGAGAGTAGAGAGGTCGACGGAGAAAGTCAACGAGGCAAAAGCGGAAATAATTTGTTGCGGCCTTCGGCATCGGAGCTTCTTATGCCCTAAGGAATGCGATGGCGGGTTTGATTGGCCACAGCGGGCTACTCGCGTACAGGCTATTCGGAACCTTCACAGCGTCATCAGGCAAGTTATGAAAGCCTCCACAGCACCTGTCTGCACTGTCTCTCTGCCACACCCGACTCGCTTGCATTATTCTGTCAGAAGGGGACCTTGACCTTGACCTCCAACTCTTCCACCACACCCCACCTTGTCGCCTGTTGCCCGCCAGCCAACTTCCATCCCAACTTCTCCAATCCCCGGATTTCTACGCTTTACACATCTGCGAATACCTTCACATTGTGGATCGCGCCAAACCCAGTGGCATTACCATCTCTACCTTCCTGACTCACATTCACAAGCACTGCGACCCGGAAGCTGCTGCTGGCTGAAGGCAATCAACTCAGCCACTTTCTCAACACCCATTCCTCGTCATCACGCATCGTGAACAGTAAAAGCCCAGACACACCACTCCCGCGCTTTTTAAGGGCGAACTCCCCATCATAGGACTCGTTTCCCCTCTTGTTCAACCTTCTTCCCTCTTTGCGACACCTGAAATTCCCATAACGCTGCGAACAACACCATTCCTACCCGTCCTCGCGACACCACGGAATACATTTACGCCCAACGGAACATTGACCCACCACCTACGAGAACATGAGTTTCAAAGGCTTTCAGAAGAGTGTCATTAGGGTAGGGTGGCATACAGAAGTTAGGATGTACTCAATCGCACAATAACTAACCAACAATCAGGCACCGCAAACCTTTAAGGCGAAATTCAATGTGGGCGAACATACCAAGGATGCGGTCTACATAGATGCCGAAAGACGGTTCCAGGAATTAGAAACCGAGACGAAGAAGCTCCATGACGAGAGTAAGAAGTATTTCGAGGCCATCAACGGAATGCTCAATCACCAGATTGAGTTCTCCCAGGCCACCGCCGAGATCTACAAGCCTATTTCTGGTCGAATGTCCGACCCAGATTCATTCATCAGCGAAGGAAACCCCGAGGGTATACAAGCGTGCGAGGAGTATGAGGCCATTGTGAAGGATCTTCAGGCTACCTTGCGACCGGAATTGGAAATGATTGAGACCCGAGTTATTCGGCCTGCGGACGAGTTTCTCGAAATTATCAAGGTCATTCGAAAGACCACACTGAAGAGACAACACAAGCAACTAGATTATGATCGTCATAGGGCCGCCTGAAGAAATGCAGCACAAAAAAGAAAAGACAATGAAGGACGAAAAGGCACTCTACAAGGCCGAGAATGACGTCGAGCAAGCCACACAAGAGTTCAATTACTTTAACGATCTCCTCAAAGACGAGTTGCCAAAGCTGTTCATGCTCGAGCGAGAATTTATTCGACCACTCTTCCAATCTTTCTACTACATGCAACTGAACGTCTTTTATACTCTCCACGAACGAATGCAAGCAATTGATATCGGATATTTCAACCTGACACTGGATATTGAGGAGGCATTTGAAGCGAAGAGAGGAGATATCCAAGAAAAGGCCGAACAACTGACCATCGTAAAATTCAAGACCACAGGCTACAAGCCTCGTCCTGGAAGACTAGCTCTAGGTGCGCCATCAAGCCGGCTTGCTATTGAAGCTGGTCCTGGATCTGCCAAAACAACGATCGCGAGTCGGAGAACAACCCAGGATTACTCTGAGAACCCACCACCACCGTATACCAGCTCTCTTTCTCCTGGTATAGATAGCAGTGTAGGCCGTGCAAACTCCACAGGAAGTACTTGGGGAGCAGCAGCGAAAAAGAAGGGTCCAGCACCACCTCCACCAAAGCCCAAGCCTCTCAGACTGACTGGCGCTCCTGCGGCTGAAACAGCGACAGCTTTATATGATTATGAGGCACAAGCTGAAGGCGATTTGAGCTTCACCACCGGCGATGTGATAGAAATCGTAACGAGAACGAGTAATGAAAATGAGTGGTGGACTGGTAAATTGAAAGGAAAACAAGGCCAGTTCCCTGGTAAGTGATTCTCTTTTTCTGTATCCATGTTTTTGAGTTCAATAAAGTGAAAATACTGACTGATATCTTTAGGAAACTATGTGAAACTCAACTAGAGCGAGAAACGGGAGACGGGTCTTAGAAGAAAAATACCATGGTGTTTAAGCGTTGCTTTTTGTTGCAAGCATAATAGAATTTTCGCCTGCACGCACAATTACCACTTCACCTTTCTTCCACTCATGAATAAAGTAGTACAATGTCCTCATCATTCATAAGAGCAGCCAACATAGGCTTAAGCGAGGAGGAGGAGCTGTGAGATTTGGCATGATGTGTTGAACATTGAGTGAAGAGGAGCGAGATGGAAGAGAGCACCTGCAATCGGGAATGGGATTTGGGCTTTGGGATTGGATTCGGAGAGAGCAAGGAGAAAGGGACATTACTATTTAATCCGAGCAATCCAAAAAAAAGAAATTTAAAAACTTTCATGAAACCGTCCACAAAGCTGTCCCACGTACCGAGCAATCTTAGGAGAGGAGAACATACAGTGTAGTGCTTTTCTCGTGGCATGTTTTCATTCATGGCATGTTCTTGTTGGTACTTTTGTCGTTCGAGGGTTGTTGTCTCTATCTCTCTCGATTGCCTTCTTTTGGGTTGGGACTCGGGAGTTGAGCATTCGAAAGCCTATCTCGGAATTTCGGTGTTGGATGTGTAAGGAAGGATGCAATACTGCAATACAGTACTCGTAAAAGGCTGCAAATATGATCCATAGTTTGTTGTACTCATGGAGTCGTTTCTCTCTTCCTGATCATTTCTGCGTTGTTCTCTTGTGCTCACTTTTTTGGGGGAAGGTTGAAGTGGGCTGGTTCGAAACTCTGGAAATGTGAATATGTGGAAGCCTCACTTTCAATACTCTATCACTTTCTGAGGAATAGAAACCACGGAAGGGTACGAAAGCAATCATATGACGTTCAATCTAATTCGTCCTTAATGCATGAACTACTCTGTGCTGTTCGTATCATATTAGGATATGATGTGAGAAAAGTAAGGCAAACTGACGAGGCTGATATGAGGCATCTAACCCAACCTAACTATCCGAATTCCAGTCTACATTACATATATGTATGTATGTATCCCTCCAGGTCCATACTTTTGATAACTCCGGCCGGAACGGCTCTATTCTTCCTGAATCCTACCTAGTACCCGCCCTCCACAAATCCAACCGAACTGTTGGTCCTTGTGTTCTGTGAGCGAGGCTTCCAGTGCAGTGCAACGAAGGCTTGCATTTACAGGTAGGCTGCGGCAAGAATCCATGAATCCATGGATTATTTGGCCCCACCCCACCCCATGGATCGGAGTCGCTCGCTTTATCACTCCATGGGATAGGGGCTGGAGTTTGAAAATTTCTATCACTCCAAGAAATAGGGCCCACGACTCCGTGGTGTATAAAAATGCATAATATATTCATAAATATCGATTATACATTTCGATGTTCGAATATATATATGTATTAAAATACATAAAGTCGATATTTACGAATATTTTATGTACACTACGGAGTCGTAGGGCCCTATATATACTCCATGGTGTGGAGTGACCCGACTTCTATTAACCCCAACTGATCCATGGAGGCTCCAGGGGGCCCATGCCGCAGCCTATTTACAGGTATTCTGTGATTGTGGACGTGGATGTGGTTGTACCATACATCACGGGCATGCAATGTATTGTACCTGCTTGCAGTATGTATTGGAAAAACGAGGCGGATGGAGGGTGGTTTTTTGCCTGATATTTGGAGTATGGTAATGGTATAGTACAGGAAAGCGTTGATTATCATAGTGCCAAGCTTACTTACTCACATTAATTCAAGAGTCTAATAAGCTGTAGAAATGTGTCATGTCAAAAAGTTGACAAAATGACTTCACCCCTTCCAATGCTTTTCTCTTCTCTCTACCAACCTCTTCTCTGATTGTTTATCTTCCTCATTAGATCGAACCATGGAATCCACTCACCAATCCCCCCTGTCTCATGCAATCCAATAGCCTCAACAGTAGAGAGAACCAGACTAACATGTGAGTACACATCCAAATCGGGCCTTACATGCTTCATCCCATGCATAAAATTGACTGCGTTCAATGCAGTGCATTGACTACTTTCCTACCCAAGGTACCATTGTACACACCAAAGTATGTACTGTACAACGTGTGACGAACATTGTCAAACGAAAAATAGCGTTTAAAGACACGCTTGTAGCACAGCATGTGTATGCATCTGCGTAGTACAGAATAAGTAGGCTATGCGTATATACTCTACCCATTCCATTTTCGCTCTATTGGCGTGCAGTGTATGTTTTGTTGACACCCTGTACCGTACCACCTTCATAGGAAAATCTAAACGAAGCCAAAGACACAAATCGCCAAGATTGACAACTCAAGTTATGAAGTTTTCCCCTCATCATGCATCGGACTGTTGAATCGTTCGCTAGTAAGCCGGGCGATTTGAGGGTATGCACGTATGCAAAGCTGCGTGTGGGAGGCATGCATGAATGAAGCGTTGTACAGATCTAAGAATGCATCCACTCGCACCAATAATCCGTATTGCCCATGTGTGTATGCATGAAGCCATATGTGGAGAATACTCTTTCAATACCAGAAAAGATGTTGATGTCAGGTATAAATGTCACACACTTGAGCAGGGCGTTTGAAGGCGTGAGTGGAGGCCAAAAATGATAGGCGAGGGTGATGTCAACAAAAACTCGAAATTGAAACTCTCGATGACAAGATCTTTTTCCCACATGCTACATAAAATCATGTCGTTCTATAAACTCGTACTAATGTTAATTTGATGCATACAACTTTTCATTGTCCAACGATGATAGCTTGTATAGAAATCAAAACGACACTTTGTTGAATGGGTCGTCGTCTCGCAAAGAAGACAATGCTAGCTCCGTCTACCACCCCACCGCGCCGCTCGCGCTTCCATCAAATACCAACTGACACCAACACCCATAGTTAGATTTCGAAGTCCGAGTCTCCGCAAACGAATCTTTTGCTTCTTCAATGCAGCACCTATTGCCAGCCAGTGCAGCATAAAATGTAAACTAAAAATAGTGGTCTGTTGAACGGCCAGTGATGGAAAGTTCCATACCTCCAGAAAGAGAATCGACTCCAAGTTTTTATGCGTTCTCCCCGTGCAAGCAAGTGTCTTACCGAGAAATACGGTTGTCTTTGTAAATCCCAAACCAATACCCAAGCCCAATGTCCTGGTACATAGCCTTTTCTTGCGACTGCCCCAAGACTGTGATTTGTCCGCGAATTCAAGCAGTCCCAGCGAGTCAACATCAGACATAGACATAGAGAAATCTTTGCCTTTGCCCTTCTTATCAACCACAATCTTTTCTTTTTCTTTGCCTTCGTCTTTCGTTGGCCCGTCTCCTTCATTTCGGCCCCCACCATTTCTGCAATCCTTCCAGGCGTGAGGCTGGAAGGATTGCAGAAATGGTGTGGGGGCCGAAATGAAGGAGACGGGCCAACGAAAGACGAAGGCAAAGAAAAAGAAAAGATTGTGGTTGATAAGAAGGGCAAAGGCAAAGATTTCTCTATGTCTATGTCTGATGTTGACTTCGCTGGGACTACGAATTCCGCAGACAGATCACAGTCTTGGGCATGGCGAGAAAAGGCTATGTACCAGGACATTGGGCTTGGGTATTGGTTTGGGATTTAAAGACGACCGTATCTCTCGGTAAGACACTTGCTTGCACGGGGAGAACGCATAAAAACTAGGAGTCGTTCTTCTTTTTTCTGGAGGTATGGAACTTTCCATCACTGGCCGTTCAACAGACCACTATTTTTAGTTTACGTTTATGCTGCACTGGCTGGTGGGCAATAGGTGTTGCATTGAAGAAGCAAAAGATTGGTTTGCGGAGACTCGGACTTCGAAATGTCGTATTGGTGTTGGTGTCAGTTGGTATTTGATGGAAGCGCGAAGACGGCGCCGTGGTGGTAGACGGAGCTAGCATTGTCTTCTTTGCAAGACGACGACCCATTCAACAAAGTGTCGTTTGATTTCTATACAAGCTATCATCGTTGGACAATGAAAAGTATATGCATCAAATTAACATTAGTACGAGTTTATAGAACGACATGATTTTATGTAGCATGTGGGAAAAAGATACTTTGTCATCGAGAGTTTCAATTTCGAGTTTTTGTTGACATCACCCTCGCCTATCATTTTTGGCCTCCACTCACGCCTTCAAACGCCCTGCTCAAGTGTGTGACATTTATACCTGACATCAACATCTTTTCTGGTATTGAAAGAGTATTCTCCACATATGGCTTCATGCATACACACATGGGCAATACGGATTATTGGTGCGAGTGGATGCATTCTAGATCTGTACAACGCTTCATTCATGCATGCCTCCCACACGCAGCTTTGCATACGTGCATACCCTCAAATCGCCCGGCTTACTAGCGAACGATTCAACAGTCCGATGCATGATGAGGGGAAAACTTCATAACTTGAGTTGTCAATCTTGGCGATTTGTGTCTTTGGCTTCGTTTAGATTTTCCTATGAAGGTGGTACGGTACAGGGTGTCAACAAAACATACACTGCACGCCAATAGAGCGAAAATGGAATGGGTAGAGTATATACGCATAGCCTACTTATTCTGTACTACGCAGATGCATACACATGCTGTGCTACAAGCGTGTCTTTAAACGCTATTTTTCGTTTGACAATGTTCGTCACACGTTGTACAGTACATACTTTGGTGTGTACAATGGTACCTTGGGTAGGAAAGTAGTCAATGCACTGCATTGAACGCAGTCAATTTTATGCATGGGAT
This sequence comes from Tetracladium marchalianum, assembly GCA_037074945.1. Taxonomy (NCBI): domain Eukaryota; kingdom Fungi; phylum Ascomycota; class Leotiomycetes; order Helotiales; genus Tetracladium; species Tetracladium marchalianum. The sequence goes on along the minus strand of JBAMDN010000639.1, from coordinate 3,956 downwards.
GAAGCATGTAAGGCCCGATTTGGATGTGTACTCACATGTTAGTCTGGTTCTCTCTACTGTTGAGGCTATTGGATTGCATGAGACAGGGGGGATTGGTGAGTGGATTCCATGGTTCGATCTAATGAGGAAGATAAACAATCAGAGAAGAGGTTGGTAAGAGAGAAGAGAAAAGCATTGGAAGGGGTGAAGTCATTTTGTCAACTTTTTGACATGACACATTTCTACAGCTTATTAGACTCTTGAATTAATGTGAGTAAGTAAGCTTGGCACTATGATAATCAACGCTTTCCTGTACTATACCATTACCAGAACCCCCAATACTAGGGCAACCAAACCACTCTCTCCACTCCTGCCTCGTTTTTCCAATACATACTGCAAGCAGGTACAATACATTGCATGCCCGTGATGTATGGTACAACCACATCCACGTCCACAATCACAGAATACCTGTAAATAGGCTGCGGCATGGGCCCCCTGGAGCCTCCATGGATCAGCTTGGGGTTAATAGAAGTCGGGTCACTCCACACCATGGAGTATATATAGGGCCCTACGACTCCGTAGTGTACATAAAATATTCGTAAATATCGACTTTATGTATTTTAATACATATATACATGTCGAACATCGAAATGTATAATCCATATTTATGAATATATTATGCATTTTTATACACCACGGAGTCGTGGGCCCTATTTCTTTGGAGTGATAGAAATTTTCAAACTCCAGCCCCTATCCCATGGAGTGATAAAGCTAGAGCCGACCCCGATCCATGGGGTGGGGTGGGGCCAAATAATCCATGGATTCATGGATTCTTGCCGCAGCCTACCTGTAAATGCAAGCCTTCGTTGCACTGCACTGGAAGCCTCGCTCACAGAACACAAGGACCAACAGTTCGGTTGGATTTGTGGAGGGCGGGTACTAGGTAGGATTCAGGAAGAATAGAGCCGTTCCGGCCGGAGTCATCAAAAGTATGGACCTGGAGGGATACATACATACATATATGTAATGTAGACTGGAATTCGCATAGTTAGGTTGGGTTAGATGCCTCATGAGCCTTGTCAGTTTGCCTTACTTTTCTCACATCATATCCTAATATGATACGAACAGCACAGAGTAGTTCATGCATTAAGGACGAATTAGATTGAACGTCATATGATTGCTTTCGTACCCTTCCGTGGTTTCTATTCCTCAGAAAGTGATAGAGTATTGAAAGTGAGGCTTCCACATATTCACATTTCCAGAGTTTGAACCAGCCCACTTAACCTTCCCCCAAAAAAGTGAGCACAAGAGAACAACGCAGAAATGATCAGGAAGAGAGAAACGACTCCATGAGTACAACAAACTATGGATCATATTTGCAGCCTTTTACGAGTACTGTATTGCAGTATTGCATCCTTCCTTACACATCCAACACCGAAATTCCGAGATAGGCTTTCGAATGCTGACTTCTGAGTCCCAACCCAAAAGAAGGCAATCGAGAGAGATAGAGACACAACTCGAACCAACAAAAATACCAACAAGAACATGCCATGAATGAAAACATGCCACGAAGAAAGCACTACACTGTATGTTCTCCTCTCCTAAGATTGCTCGGTACGTGGGACAGCTTTGTGGACGGTTTCATGAAAGTTTTTAAATTTCTTTTTGGATTGCTCGGATTAAATAGTAATGTCCCTTTCTCCTTGCTCTCTCCGAATCCAATCCCCAGCCCAAGTCCCCATTCCCGATTGCAGGTGCTCTTCGATCTCGCTCCTCTTCACTCAATGTTCAAAACATCATGCCAAATCTCACAGCTCCTCCTCCTCGCTTAAGCCTATGTTGGCTGCTCTTATGAATGATGAGGACATTGCATCACTTGATTCATGAGTGGAAGAAAGGTGAAGTGGTAATTGTGCGTGCAGGCGAAAAATTCTATTATGCTTGCAACAAAAAGCAACGCTTAAACACCATGGTATTTTTCTCTTCCAGACCCGTCTCCCGTTTCTCGCTCTAGTTGAGTTTCACATAGTTTCCTAAAGATATCAGTCGAGTATTTTCACTTTATTGAACGCAAAAACATGGATACCAGAAAAAGAGAATCACTTACCAGGGAACTGGCCTTGTTTTCCTTTCAATTTACCAGTCCACCGCTCCGTTTTCATTACTCGTTCTCGTTACGATTTCTATCACATCGCCGGTGGTGAAGCTCAAATCGCCTTCAGCTTGTGCCTCATAATCATATAAAGCTGTCGCTGTTTCAGCCGCAGGAGCGCCAGTCAGTCTGAGAGGCTTGGGCTTTGGTGGAGGTGGTGCTGGACCCTTCTTTTTCCTGCTGCTCCCCCAAGTACTTCCTGTGGAGTTTGCACGGCCTACACTGCTATCTATACCAGGAGAAAGAGAGCTGGTATACGGTGGTGGTGGGTTCTCAGAGTAATCCTGGGTTGTTCTCCGACTCGCGATCGTTGTTTTGGCAGATCCAGGACCAGCTTCAATAGCAAGCCGGCTTGATGGCGCACCTAGAGCTAGTCTTCCAGGACGAGGCTTGTAGCCTGTGGTCTTGAATTTTACGATGGTCAGTTGTTCGGCCTTTTCTTGGATATCTCCTCTCTTCGCTTCAAATGCCTCCTCAATATCCAGTGTCAGGTTGAAATATCCGATATCAATTGCTTGCATTCGTTCGTGGAGAGTATAAAAGACGTTCAGTTGCATGTAGTAGAAAGATTGGAAGAGTGGTCGAATAAATTCTCGCTCGAGCATGAACAGCTTTGGCAACTCGTCTTTGAGGAGATCGTTAAAGTAATTGAACTCTTGTGTGGCTTGCTCGACGTCATTCTCGGCCTTGTAGAGTGCCTTTTCGTCCTTCATTGTCTTTTCTTTTTTGTCCTGCAATTTCTTCAAGGCGGCCCTATGACGATCATAATCTAGTTGCTTGTGTTGTCTCTTCAGTGTGGTCTTTCGAATGACCTTGATAATTTCGAGAAACTCGTCCGCAGGCCGAATAACTCGGGTCTCAATCATTTCCAATTCCGGTTGCAAGGTAGCCTGAAGATCCTTCACAATGGCCTCATACTCCTCGCACGCTTGTATACCCTCGGGGTTTCCTTCGCTGATGAATGAATCTGGGTCGGACATTCGACCAGAAATAGGCTTGTAGATCTCGGCGGTGGCCTGGGAGAACTCAATCTGGTGATTGAGCATTCCGTTGATGGCCTCGAAATACTTCTTACTCTCGTCATGGAGCTTCTTCGTCTCGGTTTCTAATTCCTGGAACCGTCTTTCGGCATCTATGTAGACCGCATCCTTGGTATGTTCGCCCACATTGAATTTCGCCTTAAAGGTTTGCGGTGCCTGATTGTTGGTTAGTTATTGTGCGATTGAGTACATCCTAACTTCTGTATGCCACCCTACCCTAATGACACTCTTCTGAAAGCCTTTGAAACTCATGTTCTCGTAGGTGGTGGGTCAATGTTCCGTTGGGCGTAAATGTATTCCGTGGTGTCGCGAGGACGGGTAGGAATGGTGTTGTTCGCAGCGTTATGGGAATTTCAGGTGTCGCAAAGAGGGAAGAAGGTTGAACAAGAGGGAAACGGTCTGATGATGGGAGTTCGCCCTTAAGCGCGGGAGTGGTGTGTCTGGGCTTTTACTGTTCACGATGCGTGATGACGAGGAATGGGTGTTGAGAAAGTGGCTGAGTCGATTGCCTTCAGCCAGCAGCAAAGCTCCCGGGTCGCAGTGCTTGTGAATGTGAGTCAGGAAGGTAGAGATGGTAATGCCACTGGGTTTGGCGCGATCCACAATGTGAAGGTATTCGCAGATGTGTAAAGCGTAGAAATCCGGGGATTGGAGAAGTTGGGATGGAAGTTGGCTGGCGGGCAACAGGCGACAAGGTGGGGTGTGGTGGAAGAGTTGGAGGTCAAGGTCAAGGTCCCCTTCTGACAGAATAATGCAAGCGAGTCGGGTGTGGCAGAGAGACAGTG
>JBAMDN010000637.1:0-32365 GCA_037074945.1 Tetracladium marchalianum | reverse complement strand
CACAGGATGCAACCCTCATGCGGATGGTCAATCAATACCGCATACATAGGCAGCTCACGGCGTTTGTTGACAAATGATACTCCAGCTGTCGATGCTAGAGAGGTATTGCCACCACGAATTACAAAACCTTCGTCTGCTTCAAGCCAACCGAGCTCAAGAAGGTAGGCTTTTGTTCCTGGGGGACAAACATTGGATACACTGACAGACAATGAGCAACGGCAGTCTGAGATTTGTGATGAACCTACTGTGCCGGAACTGCCCCAGAGTCAAGGGCTTTTTGAATAGCTGCTGGTGTTGTCATATCGTCCGTTTTTGCTTCAGGCCATTAAAGCAACAGAATGAAGGTGTTTGAAATGATAGGAATGATTGATATTGAATCTTCGGGGAATAAATGAAGACAACAGGGTCTCACACAAATCCCTCCCTCCCTTAAGAATAAAGTCAACATTAATCCCGATCAACCAACATTTATCCAGTACGTAGTGGAAAAAAAGATTTGTCCGCTCGCGAGTCAATCAATCCGAGCCATCACTCCTTGTTAACCTCCTTTCAAGATCTACCTTACTCCGCACGACCGAGATACTAGGTAGCACCCCCACAACATGTCTCTAGAGAAGACTTTGTCTATTAGCTTGAAGTATAAAACTTTAATGATTTGATATTCTGGTGGGGAACTCGGTATCATGTTGGTCTCATGCACTTGTACACGTACTGGACTTATGTCGGGCAGAGTACGCTGTATGTTTTGCGTACTGTGGTTGGGTTAAATAACAGAACGAACCTATCTGTTGAGCAACTCGGAGTTTTCAAGAACATACGACGTAAACCTACGAGAAAGAGACTATGAAACACCAGAGAATTTTCATAAATTCTTGAGCTTGAGCAAGATAGGTCTTAGTCGATATTTGTAGGACCCGCCCCCGCTTACCCCGCCCCGAACCTCGGCTCCTTCCCGAGGTCAAACACAAAGCGAGGAACCAAAAACCGGCAAACTACTTGTGGTGTAAACGGAATAAATTTAATTTGCCATCAGTTGACAATATATCTCATCTCAAATTATCTATCAAATCAAATAAATCGCCTTGACAGATCTACCTACAAACATGTCGAAAACAATGAAAGCTGTAGTCTTCAAAGGCACCCTCAAAGTCGAGATTGAAGATCGACCTATTCCTCAAATCCAAGATGAGACTGATATTATCATCAAAGTCAAATATACCGCTCTGTGTGGAAGGCAAGTCAGAATTCTCATTTTTCCTCACATCGAATTTTCTAACGAGAAGGAAATACAGTGAACTTCACGTATTCCGAGGCCATCAAAAGAGCGCAGCCGATTTCATCATGGTAGCATCCAAACCGAAACTCATTCAGTACTCAAAAGAAAATCGCAGCTGATATGATGCACAGGGCCATGAAACAACTGGCAAAGTCACCACCATCGGTTCCGCCGTCAAGACCCACAAAGTAGGCGACACAGTTGTCCTCCCTTTCACTGTCTCCTGTGGAGGATGCTTCTACTGCACCCACGGCTTCTCTTCGCGCTGCTCCAAATCACAACTCTTTGGTTCACCCGGTCTAGATGGCGGCCAAGCTGAATATCTCCGAGTTCCACTTGCCGACGCAACGGCCGTGACTGCTCCCGAAGGTATTGACGAGAAGAAATTGGTTTTGATGGCTGATATCTTCCCCACTGGCTATTTCGGAGCTAAAAATGCATTCAAGAACATGAGTGAGGATGTCATTCGCGAGAGTGTGGTCGTCCTCATTGGATGTGGACCCGTTGGTCTTTGTGCGCTCGTCAATGCGCTTGAATACAAACCCAAAAAGATCATTGCAGTTGACCGTATAGAATCTCGTCTCGAGCTTGCACGGACACTCGGTGCTGAGGTGTATAATGATTTGACGAACCGAGAGGGATTGGAGAAGAGAGTGAAGGAATTGACGGATGGGAGAGGCGCGGATTGTGTGATTGAGGGTGTGGGCATGGAGGGAGCTTTGAGGACTGCTTTTGACCTTGTAAGACCGTGGGGAGTGATCAGTAGTTTCGGAGTTCACAATGCGGCGATTCCATGGAGTGGAAGTGAGGCGTATGGAAAGAATATTACCCTCCAGATGGGAAGGTGTCCAGTGAGAAGCATCTTTGAGGAGGCATTGGTGGTGTTGAAGAAGAAGCAGGGAGTTTTGGAGTAAGTTCATTTTCTTCGTTTTCTGAGTATGTAAATGATCTTTGTGAGATGGCTTGCTAACTTATGATTTTTGTGGTAGCTTCATGACTGATAAATTCATGCCTTTGGAGCATGCGATAGAGGGATATGAGATCTTCAATGACATGAAAGTCCAGAAGGTTGTGTTTGTACCAGGGGAGAACTGATACTCATGGGTAGATTTAGCATTCCTTAATCCTAAAGAAATGATTGACTTTAGTCATTTGTGATTGTGGTGTGAAAGTCCACAAATACACATCGAGAGTGAACAAATGACTTGAGAGCACAGAAGTAATGTACATCGAGACAGCGAAAGCTAAATTCAACTCTATTCTTATATAATATGCAAAACAAACAATGGTGCCCTTGTCAACTGACTACAGTCTTCTCCCTCCACCTCCCAAACAATACCGCTCTCAGCCCAATACTCTCATGCACGGCCCTCATGTCCGAAACTGTCGCCACCGACCCATTCCTTCCCAGATCGCCCCTCTGCTGCTCGCTACTATTCCATCCCAACGCTTTCGCCATCATTCCCGGATGCCTCGCAAAAATCACACCCAAAATAGCCACCAACAGTGTTGGAAGACCTATTCCTAGCGCAGTTCCCAACGCAATCCTATCCGAAGACGAAAGCCCACCCTTCCCTCCTGCTCCCGAAGTTCCATTGACCGAGGGTGGAACAGTTATCGACGTGTCTTTTGAACATACTTTTTGGATTGCGGAGGTTTTGTTATTGTTCATAGGGTCGACCCTTTTGGATGGCGCAAGTCCGAAAACTCCATTGTCCCAATCAACGAACATGTATGTTGAAGAAAGAAAAAGGCCACCGAGAAGAATACCATAGTTCTCACCGTAGTCGCCTGGTCCGCTGGTCACTCCAGCTTGAATGAGTGAGCTGTTGCTAAGGACACCGTATTGGCCATTATCCGTAAGAATTGCGCGTCTATCCGGATTGACGAGCTCATGATGAGGAATTGTGATGTTGAAGCCTCCCTCGAGAGTGATTTCAAGAGAACCAAGCAAGTTCTCCAATTCTTTGGGATACGTTTGGTAGTCTGGCAAGATTGCTGGTACGGGCCGTTCCGTGGCGGTTGTCCAGCGTCGATACAAACTGTCAGGCAGGTAAAAACCATTTTGCTTTGGGTCGATACAAGCCAAAATCGTCGTTCCTGAGTCCAAGATTGGAAAGTCTCCTTTTTCATTCTTGAGGGTGAAAGCATTCACTCGCACCACCAAAGAGCAAGGAATCGACATTTGCGCCTGGGCAATCGTGTAATTCACAAATGGGCCCGCAACACGTGCATAATTGAGTCCTCCCAGAACCACCTCTCCATTTGCGTATCGGGCGAAGCTTCGACTGCCGTGATCATAGCCAGTGAAGTTCGATGGGATCTTGCCTCCTTGCATTAAGTTCCATACAAACGAAGATTTTGCGCCGAACGAAAGTAGACTTTTGTTGGTGAAATCTAGAGTCATTCCCGTAGCTGACCATACCTCCAGCGGTAACTCGAGTTCCAAGCCATCATTCAACCTTGCTTGAGTCCATCCCGTGTTTAGTGATCCATCTTTCGGTGGAGTATCAGTTGTCAAAGTGCGAGCTTCCCAATCCTTATTGACCAGAGGGCGGAAATCTTTATTGCCGTTGAAGAGGAAGGTTGAGCCTGAAGCGCCTTGGCATGCCGTGATTTCTGAGGAATTGCCTTTGCAGTCGGCATCATTTCGAATATTTGTGTTATTCCAAACGAAAGATGGACGCAAACTGAATGTTTGGCCGGATGGCAACGATTGTACGATTACACCGCGATTCACGGCGATTCCAGTACCAGCGTAAACCGTGCCATTTTCGATAGGGATCACGAGCGGTGAGATGCCGCAGTCGTACGCTGAAACTGTACTTAAGAATAAGTACAGGAATACTGTTATCGCATCCAGAATCATTTGGCCGTGTGACCGTGCTTGGAGAAGAACGGGAAGACAAAATCGCAATGTTCACCTGGAGGTCAAACTCAAGGCATTTCGCGATGTACGCAGCCTGGTCTTTAAATGAGTCCTTTCCTGGCCTTGGCCACGAGTCCTTGATTTCTTATTGGGAGCTCAGCCTTGTATTGAAACGTGCAGTTCCAATACATATTAGTGTGGCTTGCATAGCCCCTGGGCCTTTGGCCAACGGTTGTGGACCGGTTGAATATGATCCATGTATCATAGGCGAACCACCCAACTCCCGGTGGTGTGACTACGTCGAGCCACATGCGATTCTGGCAATTGGTGTGGGTTCTTTTTGGTTGGATAGGAGGCTGAGGTTTAGGACTTTGAACCGCATTCTTTCTTGTCTCCAGTGGTGTGGTTGTGAAGTAGAAGTGGGGTGTCACTGTTATATTGGAGGGGTGGTCTTGGCAAAGTGACCTAGGAAAACACTTCACGTCATCTTCTTGCTGATAAGATATCTTGCTTGAAAAAACTGTTGAGAAAGAAATAGAGCACGGTTAGCAGGCTATTCTTGCTTTAATAGTAGGCAGGGTTTCCAGCATACTAACAATTGGAAGTGTTTATCTTGCAAACACGACGGTCCTTTTCAAGAGTAAGCCTTCATAAACACTAAACATAAAGGAGACACACAGAGAGAAGCCTGCCTTCTTGTATCTTTGTAGCAATTATGAGGGCTAACGATCTTGAATATCCGCTGTAGTTCCAAGGCATGGGCTAGCTTGTTCTGCACGCTTTTATTTGCGCTCTCTGATATGTCGCTTTTTTGTTAGAATAGTTGAAGATAATAAATTCCTTATACATGACTTCATTGATCCTTTGAAGAGCCTAGTATATTCTCTGTGCTTTCTCGAGAACATTCACATCGTAATCTTACCTCGGTGCTACGGGTACTTATGATGCGAGCCAAGGTAAATTCAACTTCAGCGACTCGCGCCTTTATATATCTGTATTTCGTTCTTCGAAATGCCACAAATTCAAAACTGACCATCTATCAAATTATATGGTAAACATTGAAATGCGTTTGGTGAACCAGAAGATAAATTGCTTGTACCTTCTAAACCATTCTCTACAAGGAAAAGACGAGTTGCGCGATTCGTCAGCTCTCTGAACTTAGAATACCGAAAGATCTGTCATATCTGTCGAACTTGATGTTTTCAAATCAAAAGACTATAGGGTTTTCACATCTTCATCGTTTGGTTGATGCCAGGATGAGAACGGAATTCTTCATCACGTGAGCAAGTAATTACATGGCCAGAGAATTACAACTTTGGGGAGCTTTCAGCGTTCTTTTATCTTAACAGTTAGCTGCTAATTTTCACCTCATTCATATTTATTTAAGTCTCCTCATATAGATTGTGGATTGCAGGTCGTTGGCCACCGCTCATCGCCAAGGATTATTCTTCAGTCTACATACCTACTAGGCTGGCAGGACTTGGCGAGCGGCCAGGGCACAATCAACTTCCCTCTTCGTTGTGTGCTCGAATCTGAAGTTTCTGAAGATCAAAAGAATATTTATTCTTCGCTGCTCTACTGTGGAACTCAATCACACAGCTCACCTCGTCATCTTCGCTTCCTGTGCGATTCTTAAGGAGTTCTGTCAGCGTCCGTCCAGCTGTTTCCCCTCATCCAACCTACGGCCATGGGGCGTAGACACACCCAAGACGAGCAGAAGACGATGCTCAACCAAGCGCTGCAGGGGAAGGATGGATTAAGTCTCGTCTCGATTGATTCCCATCTCGGGATTGTGGACATAGGAGCACGCGACACTGTCGGTGTTTCGTCCTTCGTCTGGCCTGATCCACCTTCCACTGTCTGTCATTTACTCCGGCTTCCTAGAGGTACGTTGATGTCAAGTAGTATTTTGATGAGATTAACTGATCTCTTTGAAGAGATTAGAGATCGGATCTGGAGGGAACTCTTTCAGCGACCAATCGGTCTGGTCCCAAGCGAGGTCAGATATGATGTCGAACATTCGGGCGAATGGAATGAGTACGGGGTGCCAAAATCCAAAGTTTACAACTTGAATCTATACAGCTATCAATGGGAATCGAATCGACAGAAATACTCCGAAGCTACGCCGCTTCCCCAGTACGATGGCAGAACTCAAAGCGTACCTTTTACGTGGTCGACTACCCCAACCAACGAGCAATTCCATCTCATCACAGCCGAGCTTTACGACACCAGCTCCAACATGCCGTCTCTTGATCCCTACTTTCACTCTGGTTTACAGGCTGAGGTTACTCCTTATATCCATCACCGTGGCCACGGCGAGAAGAGAATCACACAAATTCTCAATCGTGCAGTCGTTCAAGTAACAGGATTGCTTGGCGTTAACATCTTGCAGACCTGCCGTCAGATTGAGAAAGAGGCATCCGAGATACTGTACTCAACGAATACATTTGTTTTCGACACCGAAGGCTGTCATCCACTCCCCCGCCTCGATCAGGTGCTGAGTCCACGAGCAGCCGCTGCCGACACTTTCCAAAGGAGGACCAGACCAAAGACAGAGAACCTCACAGGTCTTGATTTGGCTGTTTCTTCCGGCACTCATGGAACTTCACAAAGGCTCATTCCAACCCAGCAACACGTTGACTCAGATGAACAACATGTGGCCAGAGGAATCAAATTGATCTTTGATGACCGACCAGAAGCCTATCGTCCAGACTTCCTCAAAGATACCCCTATGTCTAAGTTCTTTAGAACCATCGGCAAGCGAAACGCATCAATGATCAAGAAGGTTCAATTAGAGGGTCTGTCGAGGAATGGGGAGGCCCTCCAAGATCGTCATCACCGTCCGGCAAGTTTTTCGTCAATCTTGCAAACCTACGCCTTGATGTTAAAGAATGTTTGTGTCGATCTAAGAGAACTGACGCTTGATCTTGATGATAAACTGATTGGGCGTGGAACTTTAGATTTGTTAGCAATTGGGGGACCACAACGGAGAAAGATGGATCAATATGCCGTCGAAAAACTCATCGAGATCTTGCCTGGGTTAAGGAAATTGCAACTTGGGAGGTTCCAGTGGACTCCTCGTGAGGAGTATTGGGAAAATGAATTGATGCTGATGGCTGTGGTGGAGAAGAGGAATGTTTGAGAGTCATGCTTGATTGATTGGAAGTTCAGGATTGACAAATGGTCAGCAAAAGGGCAAACATAAAGCCATAAACACCTGTATTACCATTGATTGATAGCCTTATTACAAAAAGAGGGATAAAGCCAGGGTCATTTCTTTGTGTAATGAAGAAAGGTCAAATAAGGTACAAAAGGAGGTTACTCAGCATAGTACATGTTCTTCACTTTCAGAAAAGTATAGTGTTAGAATTTTTTCCTTATGAAGACAAACATTTCTTGGCATGATTCTTGATGAAGTTGATTTCCTTATCGACGAAATTGAAATGTAATATTTTTGCGTTAGCTGTAATGGCTAGCTTTATTTACGCTACACACATTTTGTTTCTTTCGCCCGATATTTTTAGCGATAGACAACAATTCGACACGACGCGCCCTCAAAGTCACCAGGCACCTTGATTTCCTTTGAAAATTCCTCTTTACCAGTCAACCTAAACGTTGGCCTTCACACTCCATTCCCAGATCTCCTCATCAATAATTCAAATAGGTTTCGACACTCCAACACGACATTCAGTACCCTCTCCAAGTTCTTCCTCCTTCCCAGTCGAACTAAACCTTCTCACTGTCCTCACTCTGTGCCGGAATCTTTGTCAATAATTGATTCAATCTACCCACTAGTCAATGAGACACCGATCTGTCCACCAGTCAACGCAACATATCGCACAGAACTGGTCAGGTCCACTACACAAGATGTCTGAATGAAATCAGCAGATGTCGAACAGTAACACGGAGTGGCGCGATTCCATTATCTCTGAGGAATTGGACGTCTGTATTTTTCTGATTGTCCTGACCCCATGCATCCGCCAGATGATTTATCGACTGCGCTTCTGTCGTCCCTTTTCAATCATGCCTGCTCCAGTTTACTTTCCGAGAAGCTATGGACACCAGTAATGAGCTACCTAAAGATCCTCGCTACGTAGTCAAGACAGAGTTCTATCACTAATGGAATATCACGCACGACTTGTACCAAGAAGGCGATGCACAAGATAACCTTCCTCGATCTAGTGGTCGAGATGGACCCAAGACAGATATTACAAGCATGGCAAATCCCAACAGAGAATAGCTGGACAAAATTTAAAGAGGACAGATAGTCACGAAGTCTTTTTTGTTTGGAGATAAATCTGCAAAGGCTCTGTCAGTCTGCTGAGATAAGGAACTCTAAACAAAAGTTACCCTTGTCGTACTGCGTCGAGGAAACTGGTCTCCACGAATCATTAAGATTACAATAATTAATTTGCCAGGAATCTTTGGCACACAGATTCGATTAAATCGTGTGGAATAGACATATCAGTGAAATTACGAAAGGTCAGGGTCTAGAAGCCAAAAAAACCAACATGGTCATCAATTAAGACGTATTTGGCGCATAAAGAGACACGTTTGTTAGTAAGAAGGCCATATAGAGCATGGAATCATGGTCCAATTTGTTAGTCACTCTTTATTTCGAATAGTTTAGAGGCTCTAAGGCTTTTATTTGTCAGAGTTGGAAGGACGGAGAGGGTGGTTCTGCGGTTTGTTTTGTGAATGATTCCTCACTTCCGAATGTACATTACATAGCAGCTTTATCTGAGTAAACATACTTTATCAAATACTAGTCTCCGGTGTTTCTATCCTTTTCACATAATCGAATTCTCCCGAAAGATTCGTGCCAAATGGGTAGCAACATGTCTCTTTTGCAGCATGCAACAGAACCAGAGTTTCTTCGCTTTAGTAAGAAAAGCTCTCAAGGACTTTGGGGAAAAGGACAATAGTATAGTGGCGACGTACAATAGAAAAGTTAGAGACCCACTTGCTTATTAGAACGGCAATATGTCAACAAAGTTTAGTGCACCTTCCTTGGCCTCGGCTTTGGGCTTTTGGCACCAGCGTTTCTCCAACCTTCGCGCCCGAGACATCAACAAACCGGCTCTTCTACAAACAGCGAGATCGTTGTTATTTCTCGCGGATTTGCAGCTGATCTGCAGGCATCTGCGAGTATTGTCATGACAGATCTTGAACATAAGAAGAGCGCTGTCTTTCCGCTGGCCTCCTACATGAGTCCCTCTCCGATTGCTTCTGTCTTGTTTGCTGATTTTGACAACCAAAATCTTACCAGATCATGCATTCGCATTGATCCAACAAGAACCTCGTGTGCATCCGTTTTGGAAAACATCTTCACGGCAGAGAGCACACTTTCCGACCGCGAAATGGATTTCCTCATGAAAAGATCCTTCGAAGTCTACTCGAAGACTACGAAACTTCTCAGTTGTTGGAATCTCAATAGAACGTAATTGCGCGGATTCTATATTCAAAAATTCGCGCCTCCCTTCAAGCTTGGCATAGGGAACAGACCTGCACTTCTGTGCTTTGGAACAAAGTCTTCAGGGATCATACCATGCTATAGCCTGCTACTTAAATACCCTCTTAAAGCTATCTTTCTAACAGCTAAACCTTGTCTCGGTCATCCTGGGCTTATGTGGAATCGGTTCATGTTGCAGCCTGGCCAGCGATGACGGATGTACACGAGCATCGAGAGTAGGAATCGCAACTAGTCTTCGTACAATGAGAAGAAAGCCAAGAAGAGCAGCGAGAAGCCTTTTATTACGCATCAAAATTCTCGCCACATGGTCAGGACTTCTCGCGTATCGCAACCGCTGTCCTTGAAGTCGAGTGTGGGTTCCCGGCTATCCAAGACGACATTTCCCTTAAGCACCCCATGGTAGGATGACGATTCTGTCAGGCGCAATTGATTAAAGAAAGAGAACAGAAATCTCTTAATCTTCCATCCAACGTACCTATCCTCATCATGAATCTATCGACAGCTGTCGACACAACCCAAGCACTCGGAACATGTTCAATTCTAAGCTACGAAACCAGGAAACAATGGTGCACAAGAGCGAGCGTTGTCACAAAGAGGCGACTTAAGATGCATCAGATTATAATATTATTTAGAGAAGGAATGGAAATAAGATAATATCTCGGCTTTCTTCGAGTCTCTAGCCCTTCTACCTACGCAACCGTAATACCAAGAAATAAATATTGCTTGATCGATCACTCCAAATTGTCGCAAATATCCAACATATCATGTGAAAAGTACCCTCACGATCTAAGACATAGAATGGCTTCCAGCTTCATCAATTTGTGCTTTCTTTACACCGCAGAACTTTTTAGACTCTAGTTTCCAGGTGTTCACCTTTACCTGTCATCCAGCACGCCTCCGATACGGATTATAGTCTTTCCAACCAGGAGAAGTGAGTGTTACACAGTTTAAATAAACCCCCAGAAAATGGAAAGAAGGTTTTGACGTCAAAAATGATACTCTACTTACTTGTATTTAGACCAAGCTGACCTTCTGAGAGTCCAAACAACGAGAGATGGCTGTATTTAGCCGTACGGCTGCTGTGCCCCACACCAACAGCTCAACCCGGCCATTCACCGTTGCTACCCATTTTCACAGAACCCACATTACAAATCTGCCCCTGGATTCCCATTCTCTGTACTCCGTACGGCGCAGGTGCTCGGTGAGATTGCATTCAAGCACAGATCATGATGGCGGTTTACGATTGGTTGTGCTCGTATGGACGCGTCTTATCCAGAAATAGGGGACGGACCCGAAAAGTGCAGATATATTGTTGGCGACGGTCATGCCTCCGGAATGCGTCCAAAGAACAGCGAAACTTTGTGATGAGTGAACAAAAGTTTTCGTCATGATTAACCCGACTTTCCTTCGCCAGGTATGCAGCGGGTTCCAGCATAAGACCGCACTCGTGGCCGTGGTTGTTCTAGTCCTGGTCTGGCAAATTCATTTCATGACATCCGGAACGCACATAACAACATCGCATTCTATTCCGAACAAGCCTAATAATCAGATTCCAGAACGAATGGCGGCAGCCCAAAATGCATACAAACAGCTTTTGGATCGACAATCTAAGACTCTTGAAGAGGCACAGGCAGAATACAAGAGAAGATATCAAAGGAATCCACCAGATGGATTTGATGGCTGGTATGATTACGCAGTCAAACACAACAGCTTGATCATAGATGATTATGACATGATCGATGAGAATCTACGCCCATTTCGTGCGTACTACCGAAAAGGTTGCGCCTTGAATCTTCAGGAGCAAAAGAAGGGGACTTGGCTACTGAGCGTCCGTCTCATGCAAGTCTGCATCAAGAGTGGGAATTTGACCCTGGCCGGAGATCAGTACATAGAAATTGTCGACGGTTTGAAATCGATGACCAAAAGCTTTAGGGACAAACTTCCAGAGATTTGCTTCCACATGAACATGGCGGACGAGCCCAGAAGCCTGTTACCTTTCGATACTGCCGAGCAAGATGGGAAAGATGATGGGTTTTGTCCATCAATATCCTTCGTTAAATATGAGAAGCAAAATTGGTGGAATGAGGCTATCCTCAGTTGTCCACCAGATTCTCCGGCTCGGAGATTCCCTGGACGATCTGAGCCGCCATGGGATGGGAGACTTCTAGACGATTACAAGTCTGCTACTGAACTCTGTTCGCATACTACGGCGGTGGAGCATGGGATACTTATCTCTCCGTCGACACTTTTCCAGTGTCACAACGTCGTTCCAATCCTCTCAAACGCCGGTCTTTCAACTTCATCGGACGTCCTTTTCCCCAGCATGTACCGCTACTACTCGACCAGCCAATACAACGCCACGACAGATCTTCCATGGGCTCAAAAGGCTCCAAAGGCCTACTGGCGCGGTTCTACAACAGGCGGAGACAATTCCCTTCATGGTTACGAGAAGATGCATCGACATCGTCTGGTCGAGTACGCAAACAACAAAGAGAGCCCTATCAACAAGTACACTGATGTGAAGTTTACTAAGCTTGCTCAGTGCGAAGAAGAAGTGTGTAACAGTATGAGAGAGCATTACAAGATTGAGGAGAATCATGATGCTTTTGCAACGGTGTGGGAGAATAAGGTTGCGTTTGATGTCGATGGAAATGGGTTGAGTGGGAGATTCTATCCGTTGTTAAGGTCGAACAGTGCAGTTTTCAGGCAGTCCAGTGAGTACAAAGTTTCATGCAAAGAACATGGCATTTCAAAGAGAAACGGCCAGGGAGAAGTACTTGATCTCGAAAAGATCTTGCTGACTTCCCTCCCAAACAGTTTTCCGTGAATGGCACGATTCCAGAATCTTCCCCTGGGCTCACTACGTTCCCTTCAGCATGGAATTAGTGGATTTGCCAGAGCTGTTTAAATTCTTCTTTGAACATCCAGAGGGAGATGCTCTCCTTGAACAAATCGCCAAGCAAGGACAGGAGATGGCGAACGCGGTGTTGAGGAAAGAGGATAGCATGATCTACCTTTATAGATTATTGCTTGAGATGGCAAGAAAAGATTGAAGTCGTTAGCGAAAGGTATGTGTCTTTAAAAAGAGGTTGTCTTATTAATCTTCATACTAATGATGGTTCGTGAAAAGTCAAATTGTTTTAATACCCCGTGGAGCTTGGTCGAGTTGCTGTAAAACAAACATGGAAGAAAAGAAGAGATATAGACTACTCTGGAAAGTTCTGGGTTTTTCATCAAAAGCTCGGCGACGAATATACAATCCCCGGGCGATGTTGGACAGGCCATGGGATGATGACAATCCGAGCGAACTGTCACGAAAGTCTGGTAGGGAAAAGCCCCTGAGCTCAATACCACAACTGCATGGGGAGGCAAATATATACCTAGCATATCTCGACACTGTTACGATATCAAGTATTTTGTATGACCATCAAATTGGATTACAAAGAATGTTAACTTTCGTCATTGGGAATTGAACTCGAATTGCTCAATTAGAATAGTGAAAGATGCTGAGATTTATTTGCATCATTTCCTTTTCAAGAACAGAAACTTGGCATTCTATTTATGCACACTTTCTCGCAACGACTGACAAACATTCCTTGGCATTCCCGGATGTGAATTTGCGAGGCGAAGGCGGCTGACGACACCCCTTGGCAGTCATCGTCTTACTCAGTTGAACAGCCCGCACGTATGGAAGAGCAGGGAATTTGCTGGTCTAAGATACAATTGTCATAAAATCCAACTTTGGCGAACTGAGCATGGTTTTTCATAGGTCTGGTGAAGGCTTACTTTCACCCAAGATACCTGGGCAATTATGGCCTGGTGTGGTTTTTGCTGCGATTTGCAGACTCGCTACTACTCAGCCTCGACTTGATCTCACTCCCAAGGGTACCAACGATGTCAAATCTTACGAATCACTTCTCAAGCGAGAGGGAGGAATATACATGGGCATTCACAACTAGTAAGATATGTGGATATATATCAGATGGTAGGATCCTCTCTTGATTCCAGTCATCCATCTTGATCCTCCTCATATCATTGTCTTTTAGGATTCACATTTCATTGTTATTGATTCGTGTGTTTCTAATTTTCTTCGTCCATATTTTGTTTTCTATTCATTTGATTGGTTCAAAATGGTTGGGTTAATTCAAACTGCATCGGCTCTTGCCTTGCTCTCTATCGCCTCCGCAAAACCAATGCTGCAGGAGCGTAAAGATCCAGTAGCGGCAATTGGTTGCAATCTTCCCAAAAGTTATGCGGCTCTAGGAGATTCATTCTCGGCAGGCATAGGTTCTGGCCAATTCCTCGGCAACTCCAGGGACAAACTTGACAGTATGTTCACTTCTCTCTTTCTAGATCATGAATCATACTAACAGATCAAACAGTCGACTGTGCCCGCCAAAATGGTTCTTACCCAAACCAACTCATCCAACTCCTCCCAGGACTAGTACAACCCAACGAGCCCATCGATTTCGTTTCCTGCTCCGGCGACAAACTCGAAGATATCCCCGCACAAATCAAACGACTCGAAGGCAAGAAATTCGACCTACTCACACTCACAATCGGCGGAAACGATTTCGAATTCGATGATATTGCAGTATGACTCCTCTCACCCTCCCCCTCTTCCCTCCACAAGAACATAAGGACTAACAAATTACCACAAGCTCAACTGCGTCTACCCTATCCTCCAAGAAGGCGTTGACGCCCAAGCCGTGTGCGACGCATCCTTCGCAACCGCCGAAAAAGCCGTCAAAGACCCCTCATTCTGGATCAAATTCGGCGACACCCTCGAAACACTCACCCACGACGTCCTCAACCCAGGCGGTCACCTCTTCGTCACAGGCTACGCTCGATTCTTCGACGACCCAATCGAAGGCGATGCATGCGACTCCATCTCTTTTTTCCCCATCGCTCAAATTGCCGCACTTAACTCTACAGCTGCTAATCGCAAGCGTGGTAATGCCCTTGGGTATCTCATCAATAAAGGCATCGAAGATACCGTCAACGCCGTTTCCGAATCCCACAAGAATAAGAACAAGAGGGATAATCACAACAGTGACAAATCCACTATTCAATTCATCGACTTCGATAAATTCTTCGAGGGCAAGCGATTCTGCGAGCAGGATAACGCGGCGGATCCAATTGGTGCAAATAACGAGTTGGTCTTCTTCAATGACCTGACGACTATTTTGCCTACGCCGGGTGTGGCGCCGAAGGAGAATCAGACCGTTGGCTTGACAGGCGTGGATATTGCGAATGTGTTGCAGCAAGCTTCAGTGTTTCATCCCAAGGGCGCCCTTCCATATGTGGGTTTGGTGTTTGAGATTGTGTTTAGGATTTTGGTGGATGCTATTGAGTATGTTTTCCTCTACCTCTTGTCCCCATCCCACCCCGTTATTGATCATCTCGTCCAAGAAAAGGAACGTGTACTAACGCAGCGACTCACAGAGATGCAAACGTCGTGGTCGGTCCAGCAGAATGGTGTTTCGGCAAAGAAAAATCTCACCACTGGGGTCGCAATGAACATACGTGTTACTGGGTCCCCGAGGATTGCGCCATCGTGAAGACAAAGACCCTGGAAGAAGGCGCACCGAAGGTTTATTGTGCGGGCGGGAAGGAGTGGGATGCTAAGAGTGCAGAGTGGAAGACGGAGTATGATTGGTAAATTTATATACATATTGTCCGACAACATGAGGAAGTGTGTTTAGTCGTTGTGGGATGGCTTTGATAGAGCATGGAGTCTGGGCGTTTGGCCATTGTTGTAATTTTGTCATGATTGTGGGGGAAAAGGTTTGGAATGATTAGAAATTAAATAAAATAGGAGTATAGATGATTTTCCTTCCTTCAGGATGAATTCTTCGTACTTCGTGTGATTGGGAAACAAGGGAGTCTTGATGTTCCGTGAGGTTACACTAAGCCAGCTCTTTCATTCTGCTCCTTTCCACCTCCTGAACTCGAAATAATCGAGATTACATATGGACGTAGCCGCGCATAATGAAACAAAACAAATGAAGAACGACTCCTTTTCATTTTGGCAAAGCGTTGACTAAGTTGGCTTCCTATTTTTAGTCTAGTTGTAGTAAGCACTCATTCCTGAGCAAGAAAAGGAGCAGGTAGACAAAAAAGAAAATATCACCGCGCACCGGAACTTTAAACGAGATTAGAGATAGGTAGGTGGTGGGTATCTTTCTGTTTAAATTTGACAAAGTAAATATATCTGTGAATTTGCCTTAGCAGTCTGGCCGTCGTGGTGGTGGTGATGGTGGTGGTAATAAAGCACCAAAATGTAAACTAATAATAACAAGTGAAGAGAATTCGTCATGTAAACGGCTCCAAAAACGGCCTCGAATGAAGTCAAAATCCCCCTTCTCAAAGAACAGAAACAAAAAAGAGAACACAATCACTCTTCCCGAGATGAATGAAGTTCAAGAACAAAACAAGTGGTCGCGCTATTCCAAAACCATCCTGCACTAAAGTCTCCATTCTATCTCTCATCTGATCGAAATCTTTCCCAAATGTTCAAATAACGAGGAAATGTGTTTAGTCGTGTTTAGCAATCGGAAGCGGTGGCACCTCCTCTTTCTTCCCCCTCTTCCAGAATCCACTCATCTTTCGCTGTCCTCCTCCTACAGATTCCGCATCTTTCTTCTCAACCTCCTTCTTCTCTTTCCTCTCCCGTTTCTTCTCCTTATCGCCCTCTAATAACTCCCTCAACATCGTCTCCTTCAACAAAAGCCTGACTCTTCCCCGCTGACTCTTCATCGGCTTGACGTCTTCCTTCTCATCACCAACTTCCTCGGGAATGCCCATTTCCACCACTCCGTGCACAGGACTGGGACTCATTTCTCCCAGTGGGGTTTTACTGGTGGGTGGTGCGAGGCTCTTGTTGGATTGCGAGGCGGTGGGGTGTTCTAGCGTAGTTCGGGTCTTAGGAGCTTCGAAACTGACTGTTCGCGTGTGTTTTGCGCTTGGTCCAGCTCCTCCATTGACGGCGTGGGAAGTTAATGAGAGGAAAACTGGTAACTCGGGGACAGGTGGGACGCTGGGGTGTGCAGGTGAAGTACTGCCATCAGCTGTTCGTGGGCGATCCGATGACGCGGCTCTGGTATTCTTTGAAGTGAGAGTTGTGGAAGAGGAATTTCCTAGCGGGAGGTTCAATGCTTCGGCGTGGTTGCGGTGGAGGAACTTAAGACTGCGAATACTGCGGCGTGATTTGGCTTTCGGTTCGTTTTCGTGGATTTCGACAAGGGGTGAGTGTTGGTCTTCGGATTGCTTGGGTTCGGAAGGTGGTGCGACAATGGAGGCTTGTGGCTGCTCCTGAATGTTGGTGTTGAAGCTGTGCGTTCGGGAGGTGCGATCGAGGAGAACAGGGCTGTTAGGAGTGGTAAGGCTCATGCTATTGTGGGGAGATTGCTGGGGAGAGGTCGCTCGCGCTAGGGTTTGTGTGCCTACAGTTTTCGTTGCTGGCGCAGTTTTGGGGCGGTAGCTGACTGAGAGTTCTTCTATTCTGCTGCGGAGTTCGTTGTTTGAGACATGAAGACGGTATGCAGACGCTTCTGCGGCTTCCGCTCGAGCGAGGAGTTCTCGATTTGCAGCTTCGATTCCAGCAATGGTTTCGTCCACAACTTTGAGAATTGCATGGGACTATTTTTGTTAGCTAGAATCTTTTAAGGAAACAGAAGAGAGCGTACGGTTAATTTATTTGTTTTGAAGAGAACGGACGTGTCTATCGGAGGAGCAAGTTGGGTGGGCATTGGAGGTAC
Organism: Tetracladium marchalianum; assembly: GCA_037074945.1. Classification (NCBI taxonomy): domain Eukaryota; kingdom Fungi; phylum Ascomycota; class Leotiomycetes; order Helotiales; genus Tetracladium; species Tetracladium marchalianum. Next base: position 14,987 of record JBAMDN010000637.1, on the reverse strand, counting down.
AGGGCTATATTCTAATCCAGATGTGTCTTCCAACTCAGCGAGAAACGAGGTCCGGATAGAGGAATTGGGCGATTCATTTGGCATGGTCGGCAATTCGAATATAGATCCATTATGTATTGATCCAGCGTATACAGATCCTGGAGAGTGTACATCAGAGGACCTTTTGCGACGATGTTGTTCTTGCTTTGCTGGTTTAAATTCCCCGGGTCCAGGTCCGAGTTCTGGCATAGCCAGGAGATGTATGTTTGGTGTGTTTCGCAGGTCGAGTGACTTGTTTGCTGGCGAGGACGGTACTGATCTCTGCTGCTTTGTGGGCCGCTGTGAACTCAAGGTCTTCCTTGCATCGAAATTTCTACCAGAGCCCTCGATGGACTGATATAATGTTGAAACGTGCGGCAACGGAGGTTTCTGACTTCGAATGCTGGGTGCCTTCTGGCTTGCTATGCTAGGAGCTCGAGAAATTTGTGCCATCTTGAACCAAGTACTCCTAGATACCGCTTTAATGCTGTCCAATCTCGCTGATGCCAGCGATTTTGGGGGAGGGGTTTTCTGAAATAGAGAACTTCTATGTTCGTAGAATGTAGTGATAGGCGAATAAGAAAGAATAAACAGAATGTAGGGAAGAAGTAATTGAGTCCAGCAATCGTATATTTCTCTCCAAGAATCAGAAAGCCACACAAAAGGAGGACTTGGGGGCGACTGAGTATATAACCAAACTTGGCCAGGCTCGAATAATCTCCCGTGCCGATCGTATCAGTCTGGGTGTCCCAACACGAAAAGACTGGACCCACGCTACAAGGCAGAAAGTAAACGGGTGTGCTTTCGCGTGTTTGGCAAGTAGGAAAGCAAGATGGGTTGACTTGAACAGAATCCGAGAAGCTTGATACCAAGCTTTACCCTGGCCCATGCAGAGAGTGAGATGTAATTTTAAACGTATCTGCAACCGCTCAAGTCCCAGACAGGGGGGTTTGAAAGCCTGCAACTTCTCTTTGGTTATCGCACCGAGTTCTCTCCACCAGAGAAAGCACAATTTTCCAGGGTTGGCATCCTCCAGGCTCAAAAGAGCAAATCTGACCACCGTCGTGGAGATGAAGGTGGCCAGGGTATAAAGACCCATGGATGGATGCCATCTGGACTCTGGAGAGATGAAACTTCACATCTCGAATGGAGAACAATTTGGGTGTATTTTGCTTGTGTATAGGCAGAAAGTAGATATTCCTTGCTGAAGAAGATATCGCAAAATGATGTTTGAAAACTGCTCAAAGAATGGGGGAGCGAAGACAAACAGAAAATGTTTGGAAGAGGCACAGCGCCCTAACGCAACTCTGCAATGTTAAAATTTGATGGCAGGCAAGAAGAACTCCTCCGTCAGCAGTGCATGATAATGTCATTATTGTGCACGTTTTTGGACCCCAAATAATAATGACCATTTTATGCTGTGTGTCTGTGTGGAGTGATGTTTTCGATTGTTTGCCGGTTGTTTTCTCATCTTCGCTGTCACCCAAGATCGTTAGCTCCATCGCGCTTAACATTTAAACGCCGATTGGTAAATGAATGTTTAGCCGGGCTTCGTGTGATCTGATTTCAACTCCATCTTTAGAACAAACTCAGCCTTCTTTGACTCAGCCTTTCTGCACGTCTCGGCACCTCACCACCTCCACCACCACCAGAATAGCTTTTGAGCCGCAATATCGGGTCGTTTCAATATTGGCAGCAATCATCAACAACTGGGTCTACGATACGATCGAAAGATGGAGTCGTCGAGACCATCTCTGCGTGAAAAAGAAGAGCGGTATCGTGGTGGAAGATCGCACTCGACCGACTCTGAGGATGAGAGGCGGCGACGAAGACGGCGCAAGGAAAGGGAGATGGCAGAAAAGGAGACTGGTCGGGGTAGAAGGAGCGAAGAGATGCGAGACAAGTATGAGGATAGAGAAAGGAAGCGGCGGCGATCGCGTAGTCCCGAACACGATTCCTCTCGCCGGCGACCAGAGGCCTCGGACTCAAAACACCACAGTACTCGAGATCGATCGCCCAGCTATCTAAGCAGCCGAGAGAAGGATGCCCGGCCGAGCAAAGACGGCTCATCTACACAGGTCGGTCGAAAGAGTCGAGGTCCATTGCCATCGCAGGCTGCCTCATTCCAGTCCAAAGACGAGCCGGGCGCACTTGTGCTGGCAGAGGAGGTCGAGAAGCAGAAACCCAATTTGGCAACAACTGGCCTGCTGGCAGCAGCCTCTAACTCGGTTGCGCAAATTGATGGCTCGGCCATTGTTCTAAAGTATCATGAACCTGCCGAGGCACGAAAACCTCCCCCAAAAGATGACTGGAAGCTATTTGTCTTCAAGGGCAATGAGATTGTGGAAACGATTGCACTTGGTGTTAGGAGCTGTTGGTTAATCGGCAGAGAACAGACTGTGGTGGATATGGCAGCAGAGCACCCGAGCATCAGCAAACAGCACGCTGTCATACAGTTCCGTTACATTGTCAAGAAAAATGAGTTTGGTGACAAGCTGGGCAAAGTCAAACCATATCTCATTGACTTGGAGTCGGCAAATGGTACGGCGCTCAACAAGGATAAGATACCAGCGAGTCGATACCTGGAGTTGCGAGACAAAGATTTGATTCAGTTTGGTCACAGTACACGAGAGTATGTCCTGATGCTTTCACCGAAGGGTTAGCTGGCTTCTGTCGTTGTTAAAATTACCCAGTTCGAAATTTGCCCGCGGTCTTGTTGCTAGGCCTTGTATTGAGTTTTCCAGACTTGAAATGATCCACGATGTGTAACTACTGGTGGAAAAGGGCCGTCTCATAGACTTTCGGCCACACAACCTGGGATTGGATTTTCAAATTTGTGGTGATGGGAGAAGTCCTGAAAGGGATTGAATTGCCTCTCACCGTTGTCGACCAGTCATTGGTTTCTTTCACTCCGGTTATTGACCTCAAACGCGTCAATGGTCTTTTTGATTATTGGCCCATGTTTACAAGCCCCATTCAGGCGGCCACATCTATGCTACCATCCTAATAGTGAAGGAGCTTCTAGAAAGTGGCCTCTTCTCCCGAATGTGCGCCCAGTTGCTTCTCAAGAAGCCTTCGAATTGCCCAAGAGCCTCAAGACGTAAGACTTGTCAGACAATGAACACCGTGGCAAAATCAAAGCCTTCTTCTAATTCAACATATCCCAATATTCGAGACCTCCAGTCACAACATTCCGTGTGCTCTTTCGTCCATTTCTTACTCGTACAAATCAAATAACTCCCTCCAAGACACGGATCTCACAGTTCTTGGTCCATCTGAAGTCTATTATGACCGTCACCCATCTCAAGTGCTGAACCACAAAGGTTTACAAACAGACCTTTTCTTTACATTCACTTCCACATATTATTCGCTTCGCCCCCTTTTCCCCATCCTTCAATCTCGCAAGGCTGTTCCGATGTACCCGTCCCCTGTAATTGGGCCTCTTTTTAGCAACATAGCGCCTCCCGCTCAACCCTGCCCTGCTCGCGCATCTCGCGTCTGAGACACTTGACTCTAATCGCATCTTGCACCTGACACCGCCTTTTTGGTGATCGCTGCGCTTCACAAACCCGGCAATGTCTGCACACCTCCCTTCCTTTCCCCGGATGTCTTGAGCCTTGAATCCTTGATGTGACTGTTTCGTGTACGTGTGGCGCAACTCGAAAAGTTACGAAATACCGAACCCAAGGCCAGAGCCGTGTGACTGAATTGCTCCGGGCGCGTGCCACCGCTCCACGAGTACAGGACATTACATTACACCGAAACGGTGCTCGAGGCTCGAGCTACAAGCCTCCAACCTCTGGTACTGGTGTGCAGGCAGACGTTTACTCTCTTCTCTCTCGCCAGTCCTACTCCTGAATCTTGCATTTCGCACTTTTGTGTTCACTGCTTGAGCTTCAAATGCCGATTCCTGCTCTCGGGCGATCGGATATCTTTATATAGGATCGTACTTGCACCCTGGTTCTTTCCCTGTTTTTTTTGTGCGAAACTGCATACTCACTACATGGAATCCACGGCACCACGGTAGAAAATTCATTCAGGATGGTAAGTTTATGTGCGACTGTTTATTTTCCTCCCTTGGATGTATAGAAAAACCATTTTAACCTTCTTTATCTATACCCTAAATTAAATGTCTGGTTCAATATACACAACTGCTAGAAGGCTGATGGTAGCATCCTACGTGTGGGGTAGTTGCGGAAGCTGACATGACGAACTCTCAGGGCACAGCAATCAACCTCGATGAGATCAAACGATTCGAGATCACCGAAGTCTACTGCCATCCGAATGCAAAAGTTGACATCGTCTTCGTCCATGGTTTAAACGGTTCGCCCTCTACGACATGGCGAAGCAAAGAGCATGGCACATACTGGCCAACAGAGCTTCTGCCAGTTAGCTTGAAGAGCGCTCAAGCAAGAATATTGGTGTACGGATACAACGCAGACGTGTATACATTTGGGAGTGACAAGAGCGCAAGGTATTTAAGCCCTTTTTTCTTATGTTGTGTAGGGATATTGTGTCGTGTGTGGAAAGCTTGTGCAGTACGACCTGCTGGTGCTAACCTTTCCTAGCTCTGACATGATCCATCACCATGCGCAAACCTTCATTGCCAACCTCGCCCTCGAAAGAAAAAGCGAAGAGGTCGAAGAACATCCCATTATATTTGTTGCGCATAGTTTAGGAGGAATATTGGTCAAACGAGCTCTCGAATTATCAAACGACTTGACGAGTAAGAATGCGGACGACAACAGATCTATATTCGTTTCGACATATGGCATAATATTTCTGGGAACACCTCACAACGGAGCCGACCCTGCAAAATGGGGTGCCATCCTTCAAGGCATGGTTTCTGCGCTTGTGCCAAAGAAGATCATGCACTCGGAATCGCAACTTGTTAAAACGCTACAATCCAACAATGAGACTCTCCAAAATATCAACCTACATTTCTTAGATATCTATCAAAAGTTCAAAATCTGCATGGTTCATGAAGCAGCGCCTACGGATATTAAAGGCTCAAAAGCTTTTGTGGTCGACAAAGATTCAGCAGCTCCTCTCTTACCAGATGTACTATATTTCGGCATCGAAGCCACACATTCTGGGATGTGCAAGTTTGATAGCAAGAATTCTCCAGGATACATGAATGTTTCTACCACGATCAAGGGATGGGTTCAAGAGTGTGGGCCAATCATTCAAGCCAGATGGGAGAATGAGAGGAGGCAGAGATGGCAGGTTAGACAGGCACTTGCTGCTGAACTTTTGGGCGCATTTGTAAGTTTCAGTCATTTCAATAGTGATTAAATTGTGTAACTAACCGTGTTTACCTAGCCAGTAACTCCACATGGTTCTACAACTGCAAACAGTACGCAATCATTCCCACAGCACCAGCAAAATGCACCCAGTCATCATGGTTTGGTCGAAGCCGCACCACCCAGAGGACAATCTCCATTCGAGGTTGAAGAAGTACTGGAGGAAGTGCCAGTGTTTACGAGACGTTGAATGATGTCCCCAAAAAATTTCCTTTTTCGTTTATATGAATCAATTCTGGCTTTCTGTTCTTGATTTTTGGAAGGAATAGGGCTGATGTTTCCCTTGTGGTGTGTTGGTTGTAGCTCCCTCCAACGCAAATTCAATGAGTAATTCAACCACCATCGTCAGAAGCGTTGTCTCAATTGAACCCTCTGGTGACTCTTCCACGCAAGCTCAACTCGCCGGTTCGCCACAACAAATATTCATCAAACCCTATGGGTTTCGCCCGAATTCTCTGTTTGAAGGACGCCAAGCCGAACTAATTGAGCTGCATAAGATGCTCTTCGACAAGAAGAGGAGGGCAGAAGGTACCTCTGCTGTACTCATTCAGTCCATGCCTGGAGGAGGCAAGAGTCATTTAGCGAGAGAGTATGTATACAGGCATAAGTCCGAATATCCCGGTGGCATCTTTTGGCTTCGAGCAAAAAGTACGGCCGAACTGGCAGCAGGATACTGGGAGGTCGCGAGGAAAGCAGTTTTGATGCATCTGGAGGATGGGGATGAGCTTATCGCCGTAGAGAAGGATTCCGACCAGTACATCCGTACCGTGCGTCGCTGGTTTAACCAACGGAGGGATTGGCTGATGATTCTCGATGGGATTCATTTCAACGAGACGAATGAATTACGAAAGTTCATTCCGGATAGTGTTGGTACAGGATTGATCTACACCTCGACTGAGAAGTCTGTCAGTGGAAACCACCTCTTTATGAACCCCCAAGTCATCAAGTTACCCTTACTTTCAGCCCGCGAAGCACAACATTTGCTGTTGCTGGAATTGGATAAGAAAGAGCCATTCTCCAAAGACGACCTGAAGAATTCCATGGAGTTGGTACAGTCGATGGGCTTCCTACCCGTAGTCATTCACGCCGTTGCTCAACGCCTCAAAAGTACCGAGGAACCCCTCGCCAGATTCGCACGAAACTACGCCAGCGAACCCCGTCTCAGAGGATTGGAAACATACAAAGATGTTGTCAAGCAACTCCACATTCTCGGTGCAAGCGAAACACTTAATCTGATATACATTCTCTGTTTTTTCAGCCAACATATCCCCGTCGAGATGATAACGCTTGGTCTCAAAGCTCTCGATTCTCCGTACCACGTTCCTGTCAAAGCGTTCGAACCGCTCTCTGGGAAATCACTCAACAATACATTCAAAATGCTCAATACATTTGCGCTTATTGATCGCAATGAGCAGGAGAGTAGGAGCATGCATTCTTCTCAGAGTTCGAGAGAGAGTAGGAATATGCTGGCTGAGAATGTGGATGTTATTCGTATGCATTCGGTGGTACAAGGATTCTTTGTTGATACGCTTATGGCGGAGGGGTCGGCGCCTATCTGGGCGGATCATGCTGCTAGACTATTTTGTTGTAGTTATGACAAAGCTCATGAGAGGATTACGAAGTACGTCCCAAATTTAATGCCCTTGCGGTCAACACTTCCAACATGAAACTAATAATACGTAGGAAAGTAAATGCAGGTTTGATCTCCGACTATCGTTTGTACGAAATCCACGGATTGAAGATTCGAGAACATCTCGTGAAACTCCTCTCTAAACACCTAAAGGAAGACGAAAAGACGATATTGACTGCTGCACATGAATCATTGGAGAAGAGGTTAAGCGGCATCCAAGAGGAGATTGAAACCCGAACACCAGAATCAAGTCATGTCATCGCAGTTGGCGGACCAGACACCTTTCAGGCATCCATCTTCGATCGTTCAAGCAGCTCATCGGACACCGGCCCTGAAACGCCAGGGAGCACTGATCGGAATCCAAGTAAAGTCTCAACATGGGGGTTAGATATCGATCATGACCGATTCGAATCTCCTACGACGTTCATGCAGGACGGCGTATTCAGCCAACATCTTCTGGAGATATACAAGCAGAATTTTCCGCTTCAAATAAACGAAGATGCGGGACATGACAGTGATCGAGAGAGTGCTGCAGGAACAGCAATGACAATACAACCCTCACAGATGACCGTCAGGAATACAACTGATGGATGGGAGGTTGTTCCACCACGCCGCAGAGCACCGAAGTCAATCTCTTCTCCTCTACATCGTGCAGTTCGTGCGATGGAAAGACAACGCTATCGTGACAGCGCTGGTGCGTACAGAGCAGTCACTACAGCCGATCCTCGCCTGATCAAAGAAAACGTGTATGGATTCTTCCCGCCTGCATCAGCTACCGAGCATCCTCGTGGTCGGGTAGCAGCTATCTCGGGCCATTCAAATGCCGAAGTGTCGCTTGCACAAATCTCAAAGAATAGTCCTCCGCCAGCAAGAGGGGGAGGGATGATTCAAGATCGTAGAGCCTCTCCGGCCCAGAGGCCTAGGATTCTGACCGGCCTTTCATCTTATGCAGCTGCTGTTGCGGGGTCGACGAAGGATACAATTCTAGGGTGGAAGGACTCTGCTACCTCTTCTAGTTCACGACCAAGCACAGCTGATGCTACGATAGTCCAGAGCTCAGGTGAAAGCCAATCAAGTGCGGACAGGCCATCAAGCATAGCTATTGAGAGTCTACAGAAGTTTCCTGTTGAAACTACTAAGAGCTCGCCAGTTTTAAGTCAGGGAGGGTTTACGCCAAAGCCTCCTTACCCTGTGACACCGACAGCGGGCCCTTTGCCAGCCAAGACCGGCACCTTTCCCTTCCCCAATGTTTTGGAACAAGGTAGAAGGAGAGGCACAACTTTGAGCACGAGTCTGAATCCCTATCCCTCGAACATCTATCCTCGCCTCGAAGGTGGTCCAATCGTCGAAACACTTCCACTTCACCGACCAGAGTCATCAATTTCCTCCCCGAGAGTCATTCCACATCCACAATCATCACCAGGAATATCGGAGCACAACAGCTTGTCTCATAGCCCTCCATTCCTCTCACTTTCATTTCCAGACATCCGCTCAACTCACCCAAATCTTCTTTCTGCAACTAGTAACAATAGTACTTACTATCCTGGCCATCCCGAATTCAACTCTTTTGCCTATACACACACAAATGGCGGATACTCTTCTCAACCAATGTCCCGCGATCCATCTGGACAATCCACTCATTCAGAACATACTGATGCAAAGGGTGCTACCAGGAGAAGACCAAGTGTAGCAGAGACTGAGCCTCCGCCCGTTCTTCCTGTGTTTAGTCCAAGAATTCTGCCTACTAGTTATCAAGTTTATGAACGCCGGAGGTTGCAAGGGACGGAGCAGGACAGTAGAGCAAGTAGTCCACGGTTGACAAGAGAGGAATGGGAGAGTCTGAATCAGGGTTTTCTTGGCCTTGGAGAAGGCGGGGAGGGACCGTTGAAGAAGAGTCCGAGGTTGGAATATGCGAGGAGTGCCTTGATCGAGAGGTTAGAGGAGTGGAATCAAACGTCACTATCTTTGGATGAGTAAGTCCATTCTCAGAGCATGACTTGCTCAGTCATACTCTAGGATCGGGTTATATTTTGAGTACTAACAACAAGACCAGAAGTACCACAAAAGGCAAAAAACCCTTCAACCCCACCGCCCCCTCCTTCGCACCGTCCTACACATTCTCCAGCGGTAACAGCTCAACATACCCACACTCCCCTTACATCCCCGCCGTCCCCCCTAATTCCATCACATCCACCAACTTTCCCTCACCAATCCCACCCTTACAAGCACCAAATCCAACACCTTATCCTGTCTCCCCAATGCCAGCAACCGCAGTAGTGGGGACTACCGATACAGGAGAAGAGATGTCGAGAAGTAGCAGTGGCGGCGTGAAGATGGGGGGACAGATCATTGAATTTGGCGATTTCCCGGAGAAGATTGATGTTGATGTTGTGAGGGAACGGGCGTGGAGACGGTTGAAGGAGTTGGAGAGGGTGGAGAAGTTGGAGAGGGCTGAGAGGGCGGGGTTGGGGATTGCTTTTGATCGTTAGTTGGTGGAAGTGCTCTTTTTTGGTCGTATACCCTTTTCGCGATGGTTTTCTTTCTTTTTTCAACTTTTGGTGTTGGGTTTATTACTTGGGCATTTTTGTTTTCATTTCAGTTTGGTAGTGGTTTTAGATTTGGACTTTGGGGTTTGTTCATTTGCATGGCATGGGCATAGCTTTGATTGGGGCTGGGGGCTGTTGGAATTACACAAAAGAAAGTTGGGACAAACGTTACGGGCATGCATCTACTGGCGAACAATTTGGTGTGTAAGATAAGGACCCGAGAACAGAAATATTTTGAAAATTGAATTCTTGGCTATCATTCTGTCCCCTTTCCAGATTCTCTCTTTCTTTTCCTTCTGCAAATATTTGAGCTCTCTGGGCATTTTTTGTTGCACATCGTCGCCGCCAGGGCTTTATTTTTAAGCTTAACATTCTGAGAATTGAAGCTTTTGGGGGCGGCCGGCCGGTTTCAGGCCGATTCCAAGACCTCTCTCGTTTCCAAGGAGAGAATGTTTAGTGAAGACAATCGAAACTCAAGAACGCATTCTCGATGGTTCTAAATCATGGCAGGTGTTGCTTGTACGGAGTAGAATCTAACGATTTCTACTTGGGCACTTCTTGGCCAAGAAATGCACTCCCAAGTCCGGAGACTGAAGGATGGTCAATCATAGAAATCCCCCATAGCGAAGCCAAGTGTTTTCCCTTTGCCACCAAACACCCCACTCTCCAACCCCTCTGGACAAGGCTCCGTGCTCAAGCGGCCGCTCACGGTCTCATTCACCATCAACCACCAATATTTTTTGCCGCCCGAAATCCAAAACCATGACGTTCTTCCGTCATACAAATCGCCAAAATTAGGTGGATACAAAGTCAATGAATGACAGTAACACGAACAACCAGACACAGCTTAAGTCTGCAAAACGCTACGATGATGGAAGACGAAGGATAGAAGGAATTGAAGCCGAGCAGGCGGGGGAGGTGGGGGAGAGGTTGTTGTTAAGGGATGAAGAGGCTGGAAATGGAACTGGAACCGAAGATGGGAATGGAGAAGAACAGAAAAAGCAACAGAAACATGATGAAGTCACTTGGAGTTCCCTGCCTGCGAGACGGCAATTGATTGTTTTGACGTTGAGTCGATTGTCGGAACCGCTGGTGCAGACTTCTTTGCAGGTATGTCTTTTCACCCTTACTATTGCACCTTAGTTTAACCAAACAAAGCTATGCTCTGCTGTAACGTGACAGTACAGTACTGTACTAATTGGGATTTGATGCTGATTCGAATATTTTTTTCCTTTTCTTTGCAGAGTTACATGTTCTACCAACTCAAATGGATGGACGAAAAGCTTCCGGACTCGGTCGTCGCGACGCAAGCGGGTGTGCTAGCGAGTTGTTTTACCGGAGCACAGTTCTTGACTGCGATGGCTTGGGGACGGATATCTGATTCTGAGAGGGGTGGGAGGAAATTGGTAATTTTGATTGGGTTGTTTGGGACGAGTAGGTTTTTTTTTGGTTTTGGGGTGTAACGTGTGGTGAGGTGGTATAACGTTACTGATCTGTGTGACGAACAGTGTTTTCGGTACTCGGATTCGGCTTTTCGAAAACCTTCTGGCAGGCGGTATTGTCGAGGACGATTGGTGGGGCGTTGAATGGGAATATTGGTGTTATGAGAACGATGATATCGGAGATTGTGCAAGAGAAGAAGTAAGTCGTATATATCATCCCGAAGTTGAATCGTTGCTGATTTTAATTGAAGGTATCAATCACGAGCTTTCCTCCTCTTCCCTATCTGCTTTAATATCGGCGTCATACTTGGCCCCATCATGGGAGGACTTCTCGCCGATCCAGCGGGCAGCTATCCATCTGTCTTTGGAAATATACAATGGATGAAACAATACCCTTACGCACTCCCAAACATCGTGAGCGCCGGTTTGTTGTTCTCTGCAACGTTGGGTGTCTTCTTCGGATTGAACGAAACACTTGACACCTTGCGACATAAAGAGGATTTGGGCTCCAAATGTAGTCGAAAAATCGTTCAGCTATTCTCACGACCAAGATCCTCTTCCGAATACTCCCATTCTTACGCTCCGATTTCGAACGACGAAACTTCTCAACGCATATTTCAAAACGATGTTGAAATGTCATCTGGTCCATCCTCCCCAACTTTTAAACACGAACGAAAGAAAGCAGTACCAAGATGGAAGCATAAACTTCCATTTCGTCGAATTTTCACTTATAATGTTGTGTGTACACTTTTTGCACACCTGTTACTGGCAACGCATCTCGGGACTTTTAACAATCTTTGGTTCGTGTTTCTGTCAACGCCGGTGGCGGATCCTAAAAATCCAAGTCCGCCGGACTTTAAGCAGAGTCTTCCGTTTGTTTTCACAGGCGGGCTGGGTATGCCGCCGAGGGATGTGGGGTTTGCTATGGCTATTTTGGGAGTGATTGGGATTGCTAGTATGTATACATTGCTCTTTTCTCTACTGGTTGTCAAGGTTTTAGACATGTTACGATCTCACAAGCAAACATCTTTTCCATTCTTCGAGAAATTTACATTACTAACTTTCCAACAGTGCAACTCCTGATTTATCCATGGGTAAACGCACGCTTCGGAACCGTCAAATCCTGGCGCATCTTCCTCTACTGCTTCCCTATCGCCTACATTCTCGTACCATACCTCTCCATCATCCCTCTCCCACACCCCACCGCCCGCCAAAGACGACGGCATCCTCGTCTGGACCTCCCTCTGTTTCGTCCTCTTCATCCAAGTAACTGGTCGTACCTTTGCACTCCCCGCCACCACCATCCTCGTCAACAACGCCTCTCCTCACCCCTCCGTTCTCGGAACCATGCACGGGATTGGCCAGAGCCTGTCAAGTGCAGGAAGGGCAATTGGTCCTGACAGTCGGAGGAGCGCTTTATGGAGTTGGTCTGAGGAACGGTGTTGTGGGTGGGATTTGGTGGGGTTTGAGTGCTTTGGCGGTGGTGAATTGTGTGGCTAGTCTTTGGGTTCGGGAGGGAGATGGGCACGAGATCTTTTTGGATGGGGATAGGGAGGCTGAAGAAGAATTTCAGGCGTCACTTTTAGAGCAGGGCAGTGGGAATGGGAGTAAAGGTGGTAGTGTAAGGTCTTCTAGAATGGGTTCTTTGGAAAGAGGGAGGGGAAGGGATAGATGATCATTGTTGTTTACGATTGATGTTTTATGAGTATAGACGAAGGGATGCAGTAGCACGCGGCAGCGAAGTATTTGCTTCTTGAAGAACTTTTCTTAGGCCATGTCCATCAGATTGATGTTCCTATGTTTTGATCTAGATGTTTGGATCATGTCACTTGATCGGATTTGAGAATCGGAGCTCACAACACCTGCTCATAGGAGGCTTATATCAGTTCGGAATCTTGCAGATCGCTATTGTACAAAGAGATTAGAACAATATACTGTATAAAATTGATAGGGCTAGTTCAAAGTCCTGGTGGCCCCTCAACCCAATATTATTTCGCAAACGTTTTCCCAAAATACGCACGATACAGGAATTCTACTTCTGGGCTCATAGCTCGTATACGCTCACTTCAGCCACATCGTAGCTTTTGATTATGTTCGTTCTTTTCATCTTTTTAAAGTTTTAAAATCAATAATTTCCATATTCTAACAACTCTTCAAATAGCTTTCATTCGCTTGAGAATCACAAATTTGGTCCCAAATCGAACTTAGACGCAGGTGATGGAGGTGGGATGCGTGCCTCGTGCATGTCGATCACTAACGATCTCAGCAGCCGGTCAATTGGTCTTACTACGGCAAACTCCTTTCAGCATGGTCAGATCTCGGTTCGGCCCAATATTGCAGCGTTCAGTCACATTTAGTATCTTGATATTGAGGCTCGTGAGATTCTGAAGCTGTGAATGAAAAGCAACTTGGTTTGATGATCGTCTTGCGATTTCGTCTTGGTCGTTAAACTAATGGAAGCCGGAATGACAGACATCAGTTCGTTCTAAGAATAAGCATGAATAAAAATGTTTCAAGACAAGATCCAGATCTTCATATCATTAGATTGCTTCTTAAATTGAAAGTTAGATTCAGAAGTTTTGCGCAAGCGACATACAGGATAACCAATTAACACTCAACTAAACATAGAAAGCAGTTGTCTTTATCACGCTTACTGCGTTTTACATGAATAGCTCAACAACACCCCTCATCTGCGACATTATCGATGCAAGAAGAGCAGATGCCTTTCCAGCTCTTCCACAAAAACACAGGTTCCTGCTCTGATATCTTCGATGGGCGAACCACTTCAGTCTTCTCAGGTGCGTACACTCACCATATCCTCGCTCTCTTTCAAAATGCCGTCCCTCTCAAACCTCACAGGCTACCCTCAACTCACCCCCTCCCAAACTCACTAACAAAACTCCCCATACCAGACTGCTGCCCCTTCAAATCAATCTCAATCGTAATACGCAATGGAATCTACGGCATCCCCTCAGAAAGCAACACCACGCAACCATTCGAATGCACCTATCTCATCTGTATCGTCAATGGATTGCCTAATTACGATCGTATGGATGTGTGTATAAAAGATGCGTGGGGAGTTGGAAATGAAAGTACGAGTAGATATGAAAATCTTACGAAGCCGGTCTGTATTTATGATCAGGCGGGACGGAGTGATGCGAGCAGGGTAATCGAGAGAATGGTATGGGCGGTGTGGGTGGTGATGATGTTGGACTTCTGGGTGGGTTTGCGGGGGATTGATATGAGGCAGGGAGTCACAAGAAAGGCCGCGTTGCGCTGATCTAGGATTGACGACTCCACGAAGCTGGTGTGTATTTTGAGCAGGTGCGGTTGAAGTGAGACTGGAAAGGTGTATTGAGATTCTGGGATTTTGAGATAAGTGAGCGGCAAAAAGAAAAAGATTACATGAGGCAGTGATTGAGTTCTAAGAGAACAATGATTTCTGATAATTTGTCGCTACAGCTACTGCCAGGAGTCAAAGCGCGTTAACAAGTGTAAGACCACCAGCAAGTACCAGTACTATCGCCCCTTTCGGCAGTCCAACTGGGAATCCGCCACAGAGTAACGTTGTAGGCATTCAACGAGCAGGCGGTCAAGTTGTTCTAGTCGGTACCAATAGCGGGTGCAGTGAATGGAAGAAAGCACTCACTCTTCCGCAGGTGGATTTGAGTTTCATCGAGCAAGTCACTGGGTGCGAATCATTATCAGTCAAAACTTAAAGGGAGACATACTTTACGTGTAGGGAAAGTTAGTGGCGCGTTGTACCACTGTGCCGGTGAAAATGAAGTTTGAATTTCTCTTGGACAACTTCACTTATGATAACTTATGCAGTCATGTGATTGGAATTTCTCGCTTCAAAGGTGAAGTTATACTGTTTCTTGGCACGGGTGCGTTGCATGACTGAAGCGCGAAAAACATTCGACAATCGCAGTGTGATTTGAGATTCTTTGTTTGTCACACGTTTTGGTAAGTTAGATTAAGAAATCCCAGCTTTGGAAAGGGACGAGATGTGTAGAATAGATATCGACCAAATTCAGATGTGTTGTAG